>CM055968.1:49195000-49342500 GCA_029531755.1 Holothuria leucospilota
TCTACGCATCCATAATTGATCAAAATTTTCCAAAGGGAAGGGAAATATATCTCCTCCCTTCATACACATTAAAAGAACCAACACACAGATCACTTCGTCGACCCCTTCGCTAATCCGCCACATGACTTGGATTAAAAGTGTGCATTTCGTTATGATGTATAAGTTAAGGATGCGTTTATGTTAAACAGTAGAATGGAAGTTGAAATTAATGGTATTTATGTTATGTATGCCGTATACTGCAGCATATACACTGGGCGCATGATTACAGCAACTCCCTGATTACAGCGTATAGTGAAGTTCGTCTAATAGCTAGGAATTTCAATGATGCTGTTGCTGTGGTCCTACATGGAATTAACTCCATGCTATAACCGGGGAGTTGCTACTGTATTTGGTAAATAGCAACTCCCTGCTATAACCAGGGAGTTAAATCTGTTGCAACTCCTGCAATAACCATACTATCTCGGTAGTACTCTCATGCTAGAAGTTCATTGCGTGGGCCTACTTTATTTGTTTTAATTAAATGTCGGCTGTAATAAGAGACACGCGGAGGTAATAAAGTTTTATCTCCAACAAGTGATGCGGTATTATATATAGACCTAATGCTGACATAGTTTGTTTTCTCTTTCGTGTTTTCAGGGTCGAGTTGAGTTTCTGGTCAAATGGAAAGGTTGGACGAACAAGTAAGTACTTTCTTTTTCGATAATTTTAACGATCTTTTGAAGGTTTAGGCAACTCAATAGCACCGCCATGCTTTTGGTTAGTCTATCATCACGTGAGTTATAACTATTCAATGCCGCCACAAGAATGACCCACTACAGTTCACATGTTCTTTAAGAGCACAGTTTAATGACTAACGTTGAATCCCTTCCTTACGTCGAAGTATAACCAGAGGGTTCTCAGGCAACTCCCTGCTCCGAGGTAGTAAGTACTTCCAAGTCTTTCATGGTATAACTATACCTCCGAGCAGGTATTTTCCCCTTATATTCAGGCTGCACACACAAACTCTGCACAAACCACATGTTGGCAGCTCCTACTCCCTTCGCTTTTGCGTTGAACCTACTAAACCAGGGTGTAATGTCAGGGCCACTCGTTGTTGGAGTTCCGGCACCCTCATAGGCTTGCAACCTCTATAGAGGTTGCATGTCTATGAGGCGCGTGGCCATGGGGTTGGGTGGACTGGAGGGTTCAATCCCAAACGCCAAGTGTCCCCAAATCACCATTTTCTTAAGAAAATACTCTGATATGACTCCCCGCTAATTCTCTGACCGCAGTCCTCATTACAAAGAAACGCTTTGAGGCGGGTCCCTACACCCTACGCCCTAGAAAACTTTGCGGTCTGTCGACGCCTCTGGCGTTTTAGTGTTGGTATAAGCTAAACCCCACCCACCAAATCTTGGCTTCACGCTTAATGGCCGTATCATGATAAATGTCCCAATACACGTCAAATATCTGCTGACGATAACCTCTTCTGCACGTTTTCAAATGACATTGTCAGATTGTATCCCCTATGAAATTACAACTCCAAACAGGGCAGCCACATTTAAGAAGAGAATAAACCCAAGGTTTTTACACTGGCCATGACATGTCTCTTTCCTTAATGACAACATTAATTAATATGCCAAGCGTCATTGTATTGACTTTAGCCACGTGTTTACGTGATGTGATTGATTTATATAAATAAGCAGCGGTCACTTCAAGGTCCTCTCTTCGATGACCAGCAGCACCGTCTGATGTTACCAAAAAAGGGATTGTCCCTGCCAGTAGTGACGCAGTTGCCAACTCTGACTCGATTTTGGGCTCAAACTGCCAATAACACTTTTCACTGCCAAATTGAAGAAGATGCCTCTGAAACACACCTGGAGAAAAAGTCACGATAAAGAGCATTTGCCAGTCTGATTATACTTGTAACATGAACTGATGAAGCCATATCAATCTACAAATACTCTCTCGGTCTTTCCCGTGAACTTTGTATCATGATCAGCAAAGACAAATCAGTAGGCCTAATATTTCCAATAATTTTGTCATCGTCAGTAACAAGACTTAGAATATCATGAAGGAAACCTGAACCTTCACCTCAAGTTGCACAGTAACTATCGGTTTTCGGATGATTCCCACCCGGATATTAATTCTCGTGAGCAATTGCCCCGGGGACAGTTCGCCCCGGAAAATTTCCACCCGGACAATTTTCCCTCGGACAATTCCAAATTTTTTGGTGGTGGAAGTTTTTTGGCGGGTAATTGTCATGGGTGAGTAACTATGAATTGTCCGATGGGCCCGAAATTGCCCAGGTTGGGAATTTTTCCGGCAGGAACTGTCCCGGGGCCGTTGTCGGGGGGGGGGGGGTTGTTACGATACCGACTACTCAGATCACTTGGACTGTAGACACATTAACCAGGCCTTTGGTCAAAGCAAGTAGTTCCCTGGCAATTACCCCCTATGGTCACCGTATTCACGGAGTCACAACAAGAAGCTGGTCAAAAGTCATCGTTTATGGTTTCGAGCTAAACAACAAGGAGGAAATCAAGATTCAACAGCTTTGTCAAAAGTATGGTCCTGATCGATAATGTTGTAGTTGGTTACATACATAGTTCAGAGATGCCAACCCTCCCTGATTCTCCGGGAGGCTCCCTGAAAATTCATGGATTTCTGTCCATTCCGACTAACAAATATGACAACCTCCCTGATTCAAGAAGTACTTTCCCCTATTAAGTTGCATGTAATTCTAAAAACCTCCCTGATTTCTATGTGAAACCTCCCTGATTTCTGGATGTAAATGTTAGCATCTCTGATAGTTACATTGCCCTTCAACAGTGGCAGATTACCAAATTAACCACAAAGCCAGAAAGCTGGGAGCTGTACTTTACTAACAGACTAATGTGCGGTAGTTCGTAGATTATCCTTCATTCTGTATAGGCTAGATTCCATCAGTTTACAGACATGGGCCTGGGCATGCAGTTCTCAAAGAGGCCTAAATTGACTTCATCCGGGGTCTTAGTTGCCAGGAAGAAGTCTAGCGGGTTACTCTAAAACATATTTTAGAGAAAATCAACTCCCGAAATTCCTTTCTTACTCTGAAGTTTTGAATTTAGATAAAATTTTGCCCACGTGGTTCAGGTTTTTGCCCCGCAGAGCGGACTCTGTTCATCCCCCTTTTAAAGGCTTCTTAAACACGGAGTACTAAACAAGGAATATACCGTGCAGCCTGATGCGTAGACAAGATTGAGGTAACGTATCACTTGACGCTGTATAGTACAGTAAATACGTATATAAACATTCATGATAATCGTCTTTTTGTACATGAAGGGAAATGAGATCAATTCTTTACATCAGGGGTGGGAACCTCCCGTCCGCGGTACCATTTTATCCGGCCCGCGAAGCAGTTCAAAAATATAAATTCAGAATACTTGAAATTAATTTATAATGTTTTAGTCCACGGTGCCCACCATTAAACCACTTTCCGGGTATTTGACGTAGACCTGCGAACCGTACTAGCATGTGATGACTAAAAGCCTGTATGCACAATGTATCACTATCATGCCCATCGTTTCGTAAAAACAAAACCCCGGTGCAGAATCCTTGAAGGCTACTACTTATTGTGGTAAAGGAAGCTTTGTGTACGAGGCTACAAAGCATTGAACAGAATCGCACTATCACGTGTTTAGGTCCTATCTGTTACAGTACGATACGCAATGGGCAATGTATTTATTGCCGTAGACTTCGGAGAGGGGTGGGGGGGGGGGGCTAGGGGTATTCCTTCAAAGACAGAATTAAACGTTCATAGTGAAAAATTTCGCAAGGTAACGTGAAGAGATAAAGGAAGTTGGTCTCATAATATGCGTGTTTTCCCGGCGCTTCGCGCGCTCTTTACGTATGTGCTCATTCATTACTACTCCACACATCGGCCCTAAATAGAAAGACAAATGGTCATTAAAGTGTGACTACTTCTGGTCTGTGTAGCTTTGCACATTCCATGTCATTTCATGAAAGTGGATGAACATTTTATTGCCTACAATGTTCAACAAACTCCACAGGTTCTGGGGCTTTCCCCAGTTTCTTACCTGCACTTTTCCCGTAGACCCACCTATAGTTTGTCTGGGGCCCTTTGGTCTGCGTCCTATGGATAAAGCTTGTAGCCGCAGCGCCGCGCTGCCTGCGGCCCGCGAGTGGATTTTGACTATCAAAACTGCCCGTCTGAGGAAAAAGGTTCCCAACCCCTGCTTCACCCTGTACCTTTATTTCAGGAGGTAGGGCACATGCATCTTACATGAATTACGGCCCATATTTAAAGGGACTTCGTCGAATCATCGTGGAGCCACCTCTTTGCTTTGATACAATTTTTCATAACGAATGCAAATATTATAGGGTAGGTCGAGTTACATTCAAATCCCGTCCTCTTCATCAGCAAACATGCTGACAATGCACTCTGTAATTCAGTTTTGGTGCAAATATTATGAACACATGCCACGTACGAGTCTTGCCATTACATGTACTATTAATTAAAAGAACTCGTGCTCATTTGTACAGCCTAACGCCTGCGATTTGTATATTCCGTGTGAAGCTATTCAATTTTAAATTAACACCTGCATTATCCGGGTGTCTTACACGTGAAAAGATTCTATTTTAAACTGCAGGAGGCAGAAATCATGCTGTTGAAACTAACTTAAAATCAAAGGCAGTTTTGCACTTAGGTAAATAAGTAGGCTGCTCAGTTTGCAAGCAAACTTTGAAGATGGATGACGTGCCAGATGTGCCTTAGTGGCATATGCAGCTGCCATAAAAAGGATAAGACTCTTTGGAGGAGGTTTTTATTTTTTAATAAAATGATATTATTCAGTTTCCCCGATCAATTAGCAATTAGAAGTTAGTTATGTAAGGGAATCATGTAGGCTAATGTGGAAGCTAGACCATGCAAGAGGCAAGGAAGCGCTTCTTTCTAGATAAATGTACGGTTCATTTTTGACATCCAAAAGTTTTACGAACAATTTCTCGAAGGTCTCAGAAAAAAAAATGCACCGGCAGTGTGATACCTCAAGCATATTACAACTCGTCCAGGGACGGTAGCCTTTGTAGGCTGGTATGTATAACGTTTCCAGAACAAATCCAATATCCGGTTTCTTACAATTTACCTCTGTTATCTAATCTTGCTTTCTTATAGACACAACACATGGGAACCCGAAGATAACATTCTGGACAAACAGCTCGTTCGGGAATTCGAAAACAAATTGGAAAGGTTTGTATGCATTTTCATCATTTAATTGTAAAGAGTTGAATAAACACTTCCGAGCTTGTTCAAAAGTACACATCTAGGCCTATTACACGAGACTGTGACTAACCAATCAGTGGTGAATTGTATTGTATCACCGCTAATATTAGCGGGAGTTGCTCGCAACGCAGTACGGTCAATATTAATTTCAAATATTGCAGTAAAGCTTATGCAACGCGGCATGCCTATTTATAGGCATGACTGGTAAGAACGTGTACGTGGTTGGTTGAGCGCTCTTACGTAAAAGTTTTAAGACATGTCTCGACAGTTTGGTTGTTTGGTAAGAAAAAGAGTGAAATCTTGCGAAATGATGTGGCCAGACGATATAACGCAATCTCGCACTAATATAGCCTGCTAGTTTAATCTATCAGTGGCAATTTTGAGCTACAATTGCGCGGCTGCCGTTACAATTGGTTTGATAATGCGAAGCGTGGGCGGCAAAAATGCCTGCATACCTGTCAACCTTGGCGAGTTTCAAATTATGTAAGCCATTGTAAATAATGAGGCTAAAGGGATCCGTCCGGGTTCCAAACGAGCGTGTGGCAGATGAGCGTTACAATTTAGGGCCATAGGCTCGGGGTAGGTGGGGTGGGGTAGGGTGGGGTGAGGGTACACCAGTGGGTCTGGTGGTGGGGCAAGAAACACTCCCAGCTACATGCAAGCCAGACTAGCCCATAAGAGTAGCAAAGGTCTGTACGGGAAAAACGAACTATAAATGCCTTCATGGTGCTACTTGGTGGGTAATACTGGGATCTTTTGAATGTCAGGAAGGCCTGGGAATATTCATATATAGGCGATTTTGTGGATGTATTCCTATTTTATGTACTATTCCATTCCAACTGGAACCAGACGTCACGCGTTTTGGCTCCTGTCACATCATCTCCTACCCCTCAGCTAATATAGCATACACATAATCTGTGTCAAGTCAGGCATTTATATATTATTGTCATAAGAGCACGGGACTACTTCCAATCGGATGCCCGAAATATAGTTATGCATATTTGGCATATGTTTTGCCCGAAAAAAAAAGCAAATTTTTTGACAGAATGGAATGGGAGCTGTAGCCACCCCATCTCCCGCCTCGTGCGCCTATATGTACACTGTGTTGTATTCGATATTGATATCGAGAGACGAAATCGGTCCGAAATTTCTAAAGTGGGGAACAAATTAAACAGCCTTTCCGCATGAATTCTTCTACCCCCTAAACAGTGGAATTACTAGCTTAGCTTCCCTGATCTTTCAACTATGTAATATAAAGCTGCGCTCAATTTGTGTAATCGAAAGCGTTTTCCAACAGTCCGATCGGGATCCTCCCTGAGATATTGCTTTGGGCTATGAGGGTACTTTTTGCTGGTCAGTACATTACGTTACAGTCTTCGTTCAAAGAACATATGCTTCCTATCCTATGATGTAATCATGATTTGCAATATAATTTAAATTTGCTCTTTGCCAGTAAACTCAAGCTTTGAGCGGATAAGTCGAAAGGTTTAAATTTTAAGTTGAACTTTGGGGGTTTTAAATCAATCTGTTTACATAAATAAAATAGAATTTTGCAGTTTGGAGACGGTTTTTCGATCCCCCAGTTATTAAACCAACTGGTTAACTTCTATAGTATCGTTAAGAGGGGTGGCGAAGGTGGTGGGGGATTTTGCAGTTAAAGTGTCCCGGTACATTAAATCTAGAATTAAGAGCATATATATTTTAGAGGTTGGAAAATGAATATCATTTTTCCAAGTCCCATTTTCATAGTTTCTTTTGTTGCTGGGATATAGGCCTATAAGTAAAATGTTGGTTTTTATTCGATTTATTTGAAATAGCCGATTGCACTATAATTTCTGATGTCCTTCTTGTACAACTCACATAGCTTGTCTTTGTTTCCTGTTGAAATTGGAATGTTTGTATGACCTTGAAATATTTATTTTCTTGCATAGCATGTTGTTTGGAGAGGGTTTGTAAAGTCAAATCACCCTGTAACAGTAAGGCAGATCATGTTAGGCACAAGCAGGGAGCTGGAAGACGTCTTCCAGCTCCCTGGGCACAAGGTACAGTGGATTTCCAAAATACAAAGAATGCAAAAGACGGTAATTCGACTAGAATAACATCACAAAGTTTTGTGCAATCGACCGTTTTAATTGAGTGAATAAACTTACACATTTTATATCTCAGCCCAGGAATGCCCTGTGAGGATGATAGTGAGATCATCTGGATTCATTTTTCAAACTTTGTAATTAATATATTTGAAATTTTAGCCTGACTTAAAGTGGACCTAAAGTCTAAAAATTCAAAAATATATATTTTAGAGGTTAAAAAATTAATGTTATTGGTCCAACTCCCATTGTCATAGCTTATTCCATTGCTGAGATATTAAATGTTAAAATTTATTCACTTAAATCCAAACAGTTCATTGCGCAATAATTTTTGACATTCTTGTTGTACAACTCACATTAAATGCTTTGTTTTCTTTTAAAATTAAAATGTTTATATGACCTTGACCGCTTCCTGTTTTCTTGCATGACATGCTGTACAGAGAGGGCTTATATAGTCAAGTCACCCCAAAGCAGTAAGAACGCGATTACATTTTGGCACAAGGTGCGGTGGCTTTCAGAAAAACAAAGAAATACAAAGATTGTAATTTGAGTAGTACAACAATGACATCACAAATTATTGCGCAATCTACCTTTTTAAATCGAGTGAATAAACTTCAACATTTTATATCTCAGCTTAAGAAAGTCCTGTGAAGATGGGAATTGGACCATTGGAATTCAGTTTTCATGCTCTGTAATATATATTTTTGAATTTTCAGACTTTAGGTACACTTTAAGTTACACTTTAAGTCAACGTTGACTATTTTTACGTTATTATACACGATATAGGTGTAACGTGTCACTCAAGTTCACTTACGGTTCCAAGTTACCCTTCAAACTTGTAATATTGGTGAAGAGTCACGAGGGACTTATTTGAATGAACGCTGAGACATATTTTTCAATTTCACTTTACAAAAATACAATTGATGATTATACGGCGAAATTATAGCTAATCTCCGCCACACACACGTTTTGTCTGCATCCGTGTATAGAGATTGACGGTAATCTTAAATGGGGAATCATTAACACAAATCAATTCGTGAAAGTCAAAGAGAAGCACACCGTGACGGCAGTGATTGATCAGTGTGTATCTCCCGCCAGGCGAAATTGTTAATAAACAGTTCGGCTTAACGACGATGTAACGACGCCGTTACAAATATTACCTCCGTTGCTATGGGTACTTACACGATGGTACACTTTGAGAAACACATAAGCGATTACATTAACTTGCTCAAAGCAATAAGAAGGAAATTATACCAGCTTCAAAATTTAAATGTAGATCCTTTTGTATTTGCAGGTGTGTTGTAGTATATATGTCTCTGTGGTTAGGCATATATAATGACGGGGTTTATATGGCATAAAACTATAAATGGTGTTATCTTCTAGTACACTCAATTCTGGCTACATCTTTTAATACTGTATCGACATCAATCAATAATTAATCTTGGAAACCATTTTTAAAGTAAATTTAAGTGTTAGGTTGAAAGGATTTAGATTTTTCATGAATATATTTTGCCCAGTTCGTGTATACTTGTCTTTGCCCCTATGATGCCGACATGTACAAGGTATTACTCCTGTACTGTAGGCCTATAGACTGCTCTCATAATAGAACTATCGAATTACTGAGTACTGACTGACTTAAAATATTTACGTTGTAGAAACTGGTTTGGGGTGGCCCTCCATGATCACACCTTCTGATAAAAGTGAGTTAATGTGGCGTTGTATTCGGTTGGGCTATTTCAAGTGGACCTTTTGCCACATGCAGCCTAAACAGTCTCAGGGACTTCCGACCTATTACAGTACACATGTACATTGAGGTAGCTAAATGAAAATGTATTTACTCAATAAATATACATAACAAAAGTCCCCTTTGTTACACTTCCAGAAGGCACCACTATGGTAATAGCTTTGCTGGTGCCATAGTCATTGATGAATGGGAAGACATTTCCCAAGGGGGGTAGACCATGTGGAAAATTTTCCTGATTGACTAACAATCTTGACATGAATCTTTCCCTGAAATAAAGTGTCAGTGTCCAAAATCAACATTATTACGACACTCTGACTCGGGGAGGCTACTGCCTAGACCCCCCCCCCTTCTCAGCACCTGTGAGGGTAGCTAAATCCTAATCTCTACATCAGATGGGCGTTTTATGTGGAGGCTGTGAGTTGGAACTTTAGACGCCCTTTGAGCATGCATGGAAGTACCGAGGAAGTACTTCCAACGTTAGAGCAAGGGGTTCTCACTCTAGTGGCAACTCCCTGGGTTTGTTTTATATTCCCCGACGACCATACGGTGTTTGATGAGTCGTATATAGGGGTGTACGCTATCTCAATATAATATATCAGGCTATCTTAAACGTTTTCTGGCTACTCTTGAATTCAAATAAGATATAATATGTAGAAAATGGTCCCAGGTATAATGAAATCAATATTATGCGAATGTATACACGGTCTATCATCACTTCTTCGCTTCTTCGATAAAGTTCAAGCATTACAGTGTTAGGTGGTCACGCAGGTCGACCTATTGATTGACTTAATACTTGGGAGTGGGGTAGGCCCTATGAAATAACTTTCCGCGCAACAGAGTAAAATATCTTCCTGTCCATCTCAACTTCCATAGTTACCCTTAAGAAAAAGGGGGAACAGAAACTTTTTAATTCCGTCAGCAAGTATTTCAAAGCCGTGGGTTTTGTAATCCTCTCACTGAAATTGTTCTTCCGCCGAGATAAAGGAAAGAAAAAAATAGCAGATAGAACTCTCCGCCGGGGTTGTTGACTTGCTTGTATTCGAATTTAATTAGCTTGAAAGAAGGAGGGTTCGTTTCCACAGGTTGTAAATCTTGAAGGAAATTAACCTAAAGAAGAGATCAATCTGTACTTCGTAAGGATGGAATGATCCCTTGAAGTCATTACAAATGGGACATCTCTGCGGTATAGGCCTACACTTTTTCATAACTAAAAAAATCAAACAGACATCGTTATCTTTTAATTGAAGTGCAGTTCAAAACTGATGGAACACAACTTCATGCATGTGTTTCTCTGGATGAAGCCCGTGAACGTAGAAAAGTTTCAATTTTAAGAACACTGTCCTATTATAAACACAGAACGGCTCTTAATAGTGGACGCTTTAGAGAAGATACCTATTATTTGAAGCCTTGGGAAATGCCCGACAGCTCTGCAGGCTTCCTACAAGTCAGACTGTGGTGGAAAATCGATTGCGATCGATATTTATCGACCTGTTTCTTCTCAGCGCTATCGCCGCGACAACTGATAAGTCGTAGTGTTTGCATACGTACCGCACCGCATCTAGTGTAAGCGAGCGAGTGCATCCCTTTCCTTTCCGTCAGCTACCGCATGTGTTGTACATCGTGCATTGCAGGATTGTACAAAGGAACGTAAAGAGCAACACGTCGCATGTACCCCAGCAGTAAAAAGTGTCCCTTTTCAGTTTGCTTCTAGCCCCTCCTGTTCAACTACAAACTTCCTGTCTATACTGCACTTCCCCGTTAAAGCTTCAGCGCAGGCAGGGAGCTGGAAGGCACCCTGGCTTCAGTAACCAGGCACGTATAGCCACGGGGGGGGGGGGGGGCATGGGATCACGTGCCCTCAAAAATTTTCAATAAAAGATCTTGCACTGAAGGAGGAAAAATTTATCACAAGACCATTTTTGGAATACAAATATAAGGAGAAAAAATAAAAAGAATCTCGCACCATTTTGCATCTAGAGTCCTTGAAATAGGCAAAAAATTTCAAAGGGGGAGGGGGACACCCCTCTCTTTGAACCCGTCCCCCAGGCCAGCGAAACTCCACCATCGATGTGCCCTCCAAACTGGTTAGGCTATTCTGGCTACGCAGCTGACACTAACCCGCACTGAGTTTAACCAGGGAGATGAGTCCCTGTTTTAACTTCTTAAGGTAGTAGTATCTTGGATCTACAACGAACCAGGGAGCTGGAAGCCAGCTGAACCAGGGAGCTGGCTGAACGAACACAATACTGTATGGGAGCTCTTTTGGGAACACGACTGACTGCACAAGTCGTTGACCAACCAGAGTAAAGCTACTGTTTGAATTAACGTCAATGAACTGGGCCCGGCCTTCGGTGCTCGTGGGTTTGGGCTTCGCTATCACAAAGTGTGCCCCTTTTCTATGAAAATCCTTGGATTTATGCCTTACACTTGTTTATCCGTTATCTTAGCATATGCTTAGGCCTACTAGTTGTGTTCATGAGTACGTATTTCATAGACCTGTAGGGAGTGGGGTGGTAGCGTCCCGGAGCCTGGAGCTGAAAACGGTTGTGAACCACAGCAATAACCTATAATTTCAAGTCGATGGTAGGTTCAGTGCTTCACCGATATGCATAGCTTCACTATCATAAAGAATTACAGCGTACTAATTGTTACCCGCATAATTAACTGCCTTATCACCGCGACTTGCAATTTCAAAGTACCAACTGCATACTATGCCTGGTTTTAATACTACGGTCTCGTGTATTCGCAAAGGTGTATTTTGCACGAGAACCACTTTTTCGTACACGTGGCAATTTCCCCAACATGCGTTGGGAAGGAATACTGTTCTGAAGTCTCAACGGCCTAGACCGAAAACAAATTTCATAAGAACAGCGCTTGAATTCTGGCCACATCTCCTTGTATTAACATCCCTTGCATTTCTCTTCTTTTTTTTGTCCACGTGTGCCCACCGTATTTACGATTACCGATGGACGGCTTCTCTTTTAGGCATAATGACTGCATTTTGGCGGGAAAGGAATCGAACGGCAGCAATAAAATGTCGATTTGAGTGGAAGCTACGTGGGTGGATTTTGACACGAAAGTAAATAAATCCCTGTAAATCCATCATCTAGTATATCAAGAAAACAATATTACGCGCAGGGACTGATACGGCGATGCACCGCTAGACGCGGTGCCTTTTTTTGCAATTTTACTTTCGTTAATTCTGTCGGGTCACGTAGTGTATCAACCGGTTGATGACGCTTCGTGACTTGGCAAGGCCTCTCTACACTGGTCTGAACCGTCAGCACAACGGGCTCTAGGGAGATACCACTCGGACGCGGCATGTGTTCAACCTCATGTTTCAGGCCAACGCGTGCCTTCTTTAAGACAACGGCATGTACTGCCTGATAATATTCCCGCCACTTAAATAAGCGGGAAAGTAAACACGTGTGCTTGCTTACTCAGCAGGTTTATAGGAATAGCCTACAAGAAAAGGCATAGAAACAATAAGGCATGCAGCCTTTTCACTTATTTAAGAAATGCCACGATTGAATAACTTTCAAGTTTATTAATTACCTGGACCGTTTGTGACTTGTGCTCATTTTTCTTTCGTTTTTATCTTTTTTAGACAAAAAATGAAGCGAACCAATTTAAAGAAAATGGCTCGCACCGGCGGTTCCGTGATGAAACATCTGAGAACGCCATCAACATCTGCGGTATGTAGCTCATAAGTCGCCGCCTTTATATGAGGCATCATCGTCCTCCCTTCCCACTCCTTCCCTCACCCCACCCCACTAGGCTACACCCCCCCCCACAGTGAGATATGGCAAAAGATATACATGACCCAGTTCAGCGCCAGATGTACTATTGCATGGGCCAGACGGCGCTTGCCTACGGCCACAAAATTTAGGGGGGGGGGGGGGGCAAAAAGGAAACTAATAACACTCCTTGGGAAATGAAACACAAAAACATTTAAACACGAGTAGATTTCTAAAATCCCCTGGTAACTTGGCATTTTTTACGTTCATGAATACCTATGTATGCGAAGAAAACACTGAGAACCTGTCGTTGCTCTGTAACTTATGGAATAGAATTAAGCCGTCTGTATGGTTCCACTGCAATCGTTTTTATTCTAATTAAGGGGAAAGTTTTCACCAACTGTTTAAGTTGTGTTGAACAATTATGGACTCTAACTTCGGTTTGCTATTTTCATTTACATTCATATATCATGCAATATGTTCTTCATTTTTCTTCACCCAACAGGAACCCACATCCCCCATGTCGAAAAATGGTCGGCGAATGAACAGACTTCAGAAGTCGAAGATCATCCACAGTCTGTCGGATGACCTTCTGGAAGAAATCTTCTGCACGTCGGACGGGAACTTTCTCGATTTCCCTGACAGTTTGGCCGCAAAACGAGACGAAAGCGATGACACTCTTGCTCGACCCATTCACATCAACTACATTCCAAAGTTAGACTGTCTGCGCACCATTAAGTTTAAGCTCGGATGGTGTCGGCTGCGAAAACCTGATGAAACTGGCTCAACATGCAGCTCCCCGACCAGTGACGCGAGGTCAAGTTGCTTTATGAGCGATACCGAGTCTTTCTGTACCACTCCAGACGGTGACCTTCACAACGATGTATTCGAAGATTGTACAACTCATTTGGACCACTGTCGCAAATCGTTAAGCCAGGCCCCTTCGCCAAACCCAACCCACTCCTTACCGTTCAAGTTATCTCTCAAAGTACAAGACAAACTCCTTTCGAAACACACGACCACAGCTCACGCAACTATCGCCGTAACCTCACCCTCCCCAAGAGATAGTCCGTCGGCCACACCAGTAGACGAGTTTACGGATGTCAATTCAACGGGCAAACTTTTTGACACTCTGATTGATCAGGACAAGCCAAAGACCACCACCGACATAAGGAGGGCGCCATTGCAATTAAACGACCAATCGTATTCGACCATCGACTTTTCACAGCTTAATCTCTCTCCTGTGCTGTCACCGCAGATAAAGCAAGATCAGTTCTCTTTTCCTGTCGAAAATGATGATTTCCACCGCGTCCCTTGCTCTTTCCGGCCTGAGCCGGCGAAAAGTCCAACTGGCGATTCTCAGTCTGCCTGGCTTTCCACAAATAACCTTACCTTACAACTCTAATCACCTTCAAACGATTCATCTTAAAAGTCTTTTAACTACACTTCTTTCAGTAAAACGGGTGTACCTTTCTCGGAAGGACTGAGCTCAAATGAGTTTTAATATGAGGGTTTTCTTTTTAGACATAACATGCGTAATTCCTTACTGTGCATTGTGGATCTCCCTAACAATAATAGGGTGGGTGCGTCCGTCTACCGATCACAACTTTTCTAGTAAACAATGCATCCGGACACAATCTGTTGACTCTTCACAAGGGACTTTATAACCGTATTTTCTTCATTCACGGTATATCGCGATGTACATAATTATGTGTATACAGTGATAGAATTATTCTTGGAAGTGAAACAGTGATGTGTAAAATTGTATATGTTTATAAACAGTGGTTAGGTAAGATTTTGCCGGACTTAAGTGACAATATGTGTTAAATTAATCACATCAAATGTAATCATCTTGCAAGCCAAATGTGTAGTACATTGTCCATGAAGCTCAAATCTGCCTAGTGTAATATTTGTAACTTGCAAGTGATTATTTTTGTTTTGGGGTGAAAATATATCCAAAAGGTTACTTGTTTTCTTTTCAAATTGTGTAATGTAGTTTTGTCAAAGTGTCCTTAAGTCTGCTTAAAGCCAGGTATGGACTGGTAAATTGTTAGAACCAGGGTAAAAGTAACAAGGTCTTTGCGATCATTTTCAGGATTCTTTTTTTATAAGACTGTGAGTTTATGAAGGTGTCCCACCTTCCATAGGAGGTTCCATGATTCATATGGAAATATTTGGTGGTCAGTTAAGTTCTTAAGCCAATGGGCATGTGGGAAGACATTTTGCAGGGGGTGGAAGGTGTTCTAAAATGTTCCCCAAATTACTAAATTAGTAGTAAACAATCATGACATCCCTTAATACAGTTTTCTGCTGGGGGAGGGGGGATGGGGGATGCTAGCCACCCCTATCTCATATATTCCTATGGTCAAGCACGATGCAGTGCTGGATTCATGCACTTGTTTATAAGAAATCAAAGGGCAAATTTTTGATGCTCAAGTGAAAAAAGTGAAAATCTTGTATTTTTAAGTCTATTACATGTCATTCAAATAAAGTAAATGTTGTTGTAATACCTCGGTTGAACTCAGTAATGCATAATCAGTTTTTTTATGTGTTATATCCCACTGCTAGAAGTTACTTTCTTAGTCCATCAAGGTAGAGATTAACAAGGTGGTACTCTGGGCTATTGCAAGTTTGTAAGGAATCATAAAATCTAAAAAGAAAAAAAAAGAATAAAAAATACAACCTTATTCACACATGTTTTGAAAATAGACTTGAGATGTAACTATTTGAGCATCTTTAAGCAAAATTTGACTTGCAATTGATTAGGTACACGAGGTATTCTCTAGTTTGTACTGCAAGAAAAGCGGATGATGAAAGACTTGTGGCAAGTTTACAATGACATTGTAGATTCATTTTCATTTGTTCTCTATGAGTTCTTCATATCCTAATTCCTTTCTTTGCTAATGCAACTAGTGGGGATTGGGAGATAATGGCTACATCTCTTATCGGGAAGATAAGTTGGGATGATAAGGGTCTGTCTGATAACTGACAGTTTTGAATTTGATGTTGATATAATTTTCCACTGTGTGTTGTAAATCAAATGTTTTATGTACTTTCTTACTAAAAAATGTGGGGAAAGAGTGGTTGCACTGGGAGTGTGCTATTGAGGAGTCCCATTGGAATAAAGTTTGGGGAATTATTCAAAGAATATATAAGAAGGGAAGGAAGGATGATTTTTACGTTGGTGATGCTATGCCATCATCACAGACTTACAGTAGTTCAAGTCAATTTATTTTGAAAGCTGGTAGTGTCTTCATGAAATGTGGAAGTGGTATTTGATGGTTCAACTAAGCAAGATACCAAAGTTCTGTCTGCTTGCTGGTAATTCCTTGCAATACTGGCAAGTATATGATGAGACACTCCATTAATATGCAGTCTTATTTCATAGGCTTGCTCTTAGCACTCTCAGTCACCACACCTGGGGCCTGTTCATAAAGGTTTACACTCAATCTTAAGTTTGATTTCAATAGGACTTTTGCATGACAGATAATAGTTAAGATCACTGGTAAATCTTTACAAAACAGAGGCCTGGTTTCAGATGAATGTGGCATGATGATTAAAAATGATTAGTTTTCCCTCTTTACATTGCTTATATCAAAGACACCTTTAATCATGCCCTCAATCCTCCTCCCCCTCCTACTATACAAGAATTTTATGGCTAACAAGGAGTCATGTACATCTGGGTTGAGTCAGTAGTGAAAGTGCCAGCAAGAACATTGAGAGGACCTGGGTTCATGTGATGTTTGCAAATGATAAAACAAAATTTTAAACACAATTTTGACCAGGTCAGTGTGGAAATGTGTTGACTTGTTTCTTGCTGGATTGTCTGCATTTTTATCATGTGATAGTTTTATTTCATAGTAACAGTCATTGTTATATGTACACATATGTCCACTAGAGTTACACCCCATCTACTTAGGGCCTTACTTAGGGGATGTCAAGTTTTTTCAGTACTCAGTAAAAGATTTTTAAAAGGTACGTTTTTTAAGAAAAGTAAGTTGTAGGTTGAAAGACTAACAAAGAAGTAATACTGTATGATAGAGAGAAGGAAATATATAATAGAGGCTTTATTGAAAGAAAAGATTTTCTTCTTTCTCTTCTTTATACATTGTTTCCAATGCAGATGTAGTGAAAACAAACTAAAGAGTAAGATGGTCCCTTTGAAGTTTCAAACAATTGAAAAACATAATTCACAGACCTCCTTCCACCCCTGGTATCTTGGTGGATTTGATTGTAATTATAAGTATAACCAGGGCCTCTACAATGACAATACAATTCCATTACTTTATATGACCAAATTATTAAAATCCATGATCTTGTTCATCAAAGTACAACCAGAAAACAAAAATGCATTGAGACTGTACATGGCCAGGCCCACTACTTTGGGCCCACTATTTGAATGTATCAATGACTCTTAACTTAGTTTTGACCTCAACCAACCTTTGACCTCTACCAAAAGCAAACAGTGCTTCTACTCTATAAAACACTGTTTCATGTTCAGTATGACACTATATATGATTCCTGTCTTCAGATATCATGTTTTCACAAACTTTTCACAGAGAAACATCAGGTAATCTTTCAAGCAATTGGTTCTTCCTCTCAATAAGTGGTAGCCACATACTAAGTAAGAGAAGTGTTGGTTCCCCTTTCTTGAGATACTGGTTAAACCTCTGTTCTGACATCTCTACAATACGTTCTGACTCGTTTCAACAATAAATACATCAAGACATATAGCTCTGAAGGAAGGAATCACATTTCCTTTTTCCTTCAGAAGGAATATTGAGATAGCTTCTATTTTAACCATGTCTCTAGGCCTGCATGCAACCTAACTCTTTACCCTAACCTAACCCTAACTTCCTTACCCTAACCCCTAAGGTGTCAAAACACAGACGTCAGAACAAACAGATGTCAGAACATAGAGTGTTCACCGAGATATCCTGTTCATACTCATTACAAACAAATAAACATAGTCCTACATATAAATACACATGCCATCAAGAATACACTTTCTCTTCTCAACCAAAATGATAATGTGGGATAAAAGTATACATTTTATATGCATTTAAAGGCCGGCACATCTCGCCCCAGACAAACAATTCTTGCCACTAATTTTACTTCTAGCCCCTCCTCCAATTTAAAGGAAAAATAGCTAAGTAGTGGCACCTCTTCCACAAAACTACAATGGTCTGTACCGAGTTTAAATTGCCCATAGCTATATCCACAAATGTGAGCTTGGGGACACAACTGACAGCACAAGACATCATTGTTTAATCAGAATGATGCTGTTGTCTGAACTAATGTCAGTCAAGTGTAGTGGCCAATTGACTTTAGAAATATGATCATACTCCTTAAATATGTTTGTGGTAATGCAACAGCCCCTTAAAAAGATGCTACACAGTTGTCACAAAATTCTACAACTATTGGATGACTTACATCATTTTTACAAAATGTGAAGGCTCCTCCAAGAGTGGAAAAGGATGTTTAATTCCACAACTTTATCTGGCTTTCCTAGTTTGTGAGATCCGTGTCTTGGCTTGGACGTGGTCAACCTAGCTGCTCCACCACAAGGGTTTTGCATGGGGCTTAAGACCAATAAACCCATTAAAGATGTCTATTGGAAATTATAATGAGAAAACTATCTATAACATGTGCACAGATAGCATGGAAAAATAACACTTAATGCTACACTGCAAGAGATAGTCATTAGGCTATATTGAAATTAACTCCTCATTTCTCGTCTTCTATCCTTTCCTAGTTTGTTTTTGATCACTTGTTATGTTTTTGACCACTCATGAGGATGGGGGGGGGGGGGGGGTGAGGAGAGGGGGATTTCTGACAATAAAAGATATAGAAAAAGTGGGAGAGGGGTCAGCTTGCCCTCTCTCCTCTTTTAACTTCACGTTTGTGGAAGTCATTACACTGGCTCCTGTAAACACATCAAACTTTAAAGCTACAGCATGGGGACATTAATATAATACTATCAGTCTTTTCTATAATAGTATTCATATACTACACATACCAGGTGTAACTTCCATGATTTCTCATATATGATAAACCTGTTTACACAACAAATAAAATATTTGACCTTTGGACTTCTTCTAGTTGGACTAAGTACTTTATCCACCTTTTTATCACACAAATACTTGTCTAAATAAACAAGAGGAAGTAATGAGATGGGTTTTTCATTTACTGAGAAGACTGCTGAAAAATAATAATACTAATAACAGTAGTAAAACAAGGTGTTCTGATATAGCACTTTAAATTTAAGTGATTTCACAGCACTTCATAAATCAGCATACAAATGAAAAAGGAGTACAATAAATGTTTAATCAGCTTTTAGCTCAGCAACATTGAGCAAGTGGCTTAGGAATGATGGAAACTAAGTCACTTCTCAGCCTTCTTTTCCTTAAGTCCAAACAACTGAAGCCAAGGCCAAAAACAAACAATACCCCAAAGGAGTTCTGCTCCCTAGAGGACAGAGGTACTGCCAGGATTTGCCCAACAAGGGGCTAAGTTCCCCAATATGGGGTGGCAACATCCCAAAACCCTGACAAAGTTGACAAGTTACCGAAAGGATGTTAAACAAAACATTTTTGGCATGCGAAGAGTGCTGAAAATTCTTTGGGCTCTATTAAAAAAAAAATTGAAAATTTCGGTGTTTTATTGAAGAAAATTTGAAAAGTTGAGTTTTTATTGAGGGATATTGGAAAATTTTCCATTTTTGTTGAAAGATCTGCCCTTTCTAAGAGCAAAATCAAGCAGATCGCTGAGACGACTGACTGTCGTCAGAATTACATATTTGATCATACGCATTATCGCTCCCGGCCCAATGAAAATAGAATATTTTCCCAATGGGGGCAGCCTTTCCCAATGGGGTTGCATGAGCCCCTCCCTCTCTGGCACCACAGAAATCATGTGCAGAGAAAGATGCTGCCTGCATAGACAACATTAGCTTGACACTATTAAATAGATCCCAACCACAAAGATCATACTGTCCTGGAATGATTACTCCCTGCTTTGATATGCAGAGAGACAGTTGGTTTCAAAATTATCATTAATAATGCCTCTTCTCCCTTGACATGAATACAGACACCACCAAGTACCATCTTAAGTCATATCCTCTTTGCCCCTGAGCTACCTTTGTCTATAATACACATATCAAACACACACATCCACACACAAGCCAAACATAATTTATCAGTATTAAACAAAAGTATGACTACACCAAACAAGGTCTTATAAAGTCATCTGCAGCTGGATATTTTCTCTTGAAGATGGAGAGACTTTTTTCAGGAGAGGGGGGCTCAAGGATGAGGATGTTGTGGCTGCACTTCTCGCCTTTCTTATACCAAGAGGGGACATTGGAGGTGACTTGACTGTGTTTCTAGAGGCTTGGACTGCTGCAAGTGTATTCAAAGCTTTAGTTGCTTCCCTAGGGGGGGAGAAGGTAATTCATTTACATTTTTAAAATGAAATCCGTTAGAAGCAGTATTCTTTTTAAGGAAGGGTTTAAGCAAAAATAAATTTTCATATGTGAAAGAGGAACTTAATCCACACAATTTGGTGAAACTTCCATTCAAATCAGACATGTAGTACTTGAGATATCTACAAATAAGGTTACTACATTGGTGACCCAAAGTGAGCTTGAGGCAAAGAGGGGTTATATCACTTCCTCACACGGATGAGAAATGTTTTGCTTCCTTTTTTTTTCAATCTGTTGGGCTGACCTTGAAGTTAATAGAGATAGGACCTCCCCATGGGGAATGTGAAGTTTGTAAAATTCCCATGCTTCTAGTGCAATCACATTTCGATAACATGGTACTGTGGAGGAGAAATCGTAAACTTTAACGAAAAACAAAAGACTGCTCATTTATGTAAGGCTACGACATTATGTGTGCTTGCTTCAAGTTCACTTTGTGTTGAAAATGTGACAACTTTAACTGCTAATATCTTGAGAACCACACATCGGATTTCAATGCAAATTTCACCAGATTGCTTAAAATAAGTACAACTCTAACATATCAAAACTTGATTCGGGCTTAGACCTTTCTTTTAAGGGAGAAACCAATTTTAATTAGTATACCCTCCTATCAGATTTCATGAACAGCTCTTTTTAATTATGTGACAATATTCTGGTTAAGACTCCATCGTTTTCTTTAAGTATTCAATATTTAAGTTGGGAAACATCATGGAAGATACTTTTAAGAGAAATATGAGAAGACAGTAAGATTTAGCTGATGTTTCAATATAAATTTGTCAGACACATAGAGTAAAGCCAAGTCATCTAATGAACTGGATTATCTGAGGGTGCCACAGCCATTCAGCAGTTGGGCAACCAATTTTGATTATGACAAGTTGTGCCATGTGGGGAGTGAAGCTTTAGTACCCAGAGGAAAACCTACATACCATAAGCAGGACTCAAACTGTGCTACTTGTAAGGAAAACATTGGTGCATGCAGCATTAAGTCACCTTGCCACAAGAGGACCCAAAGAATAAACCATTCTTTTCAAAGATCACTTGCCATCTTTTAGGGATAAACAGTGGTGGCTTTCATGTGAGAGCTGCAATGGAACAAGTCTTAATCTCTTACTGATACCTGCTATGAATAAACATGTAGATGGTCTTAACTAGTGTTCCTTCAATAGACAAGTTGGGAACTTAGATTTTGCTGTACCGTGTAGTACCACAGATCAAGTCCAAGGACATTTTTGCTCTGATATGAAGACTTCGAGCGATTGTGTTTTTGTCTTCCACAATTTACCATCATGCTGTCTAGCCTCTTTGGTCCAAGTTACGGAGATTAACTTCTAAAAGAACTTGTCCTCTAAAGAAAATTCTCTCTGACCCATAGTATGTCTCAAGAACCATAGTTTTAAACTCGAAAATTATGCATGATAATACAAAATTTCCCAACTTGTCTATTAATATTATTAGCCATGGCTGTTTCAAGCGTAACTCTTCTCATAACATGGTATCCACATCCTGATCACAGAAACAGTATTTAGTAATTACCTTGCAAGAGGTCCACCAGCTCTTTCTCTGTCTTTCAGAGCTCTCAGCACATTGACTTGGGTGGCCTCCAGAGTAGCCAAAGTCCTTGCCACCTGAAGTCGAACATATTCACAGGAGTCCAGACCAAGCATTTCGAGAAGAATGCGTATGATTTTATCACTCTTCATACCAAGAACACCCTGACCACAGAGAGAGGCCCACAAAGAGAGAGAAAAAAACACCTAAAATAAGAACCTCCTGAAGTGTAATACAATAAGTACTTCTGAATTTCATATGGGTTGAATATGCTTTAATTGAACTCGACACATAGGCACATAGATATTCATATTTGCTGACTAACACAGTGATAAAGAGAGCCATTCCCTTCTGTGAATATGGAAAAGTCATATTTGTCCACTTATATCGTCATACTCATAAACATTATACTCCCAACACAGAATTCGAAGATTGGTTCATTCACACTCACTGTGTGGTAAAGACCTCAATTTCTTACTATCCATATAAAGTCTTTCATCCAATGCTTAGTCTGAAACACTTTATCACTGCTACTAAACTTGACATGTATCAAATCATAACAAATAGAGACACTACAGGTCTTATTTTATATTGAGTATTTTATAATCATAAAAGTTATGTTGCCCATACAGATACACCATGATGATGCTACAAACTTGAAACAAAAGACCTTAAAGGTAAAATGCAGTCATCCCAATTTGAATTAGTCTAGTAGTCTATCCTATTTCATGAATGGCTCTTGAGAATCATGTGACAATATTTTTCTCACTGAATTCTAAAATTTATGGGGAGTAACTCATTGGCTTACCTTGGATATGCAATATTAAAGTCCTAAATTATCATGAAAGGTACTTGAAAGAGTAATAAGAAGAAATGAGTGAAAATTAGCTGTTGTTTCAAAATAAGGTTAGGGGGACTGCTCTTGCCCTTTAAGATGATGTACACTTTCACAGGATCATAACAAAACAACCAACATAACCATACCCCTAACAACTGAAATTCCATAACCATTTTGTTTTTTTTTTGCTTTTCGCAAACTTCACACTCATAAAAAATTGTACAGTACTATCTTATTGAGGTTAACAATGCAATTCATTGATGTCATTTAATGGAGGTGGTTTATAATTTCTCTTAAATTGAAGTCATAAAACAGTTGGCTCATTTTAATGTACTATTTTCCACTTGTATGTTGATTAGCTCTGCTTTTTTGCATTACTTTTTCTTTGAATTTTTACCATTGCTTTCATTAAGTTAGGATAATGTGACTTTTCTTGGAGAAATCATGGAGTAATCAAAATCGGTCAGGACAACAGTTGGTATTACGACCAGTTTACTGTAAAAGCTTACAATGTTGCCTTGCAAAATAAGAAATTCTGCTTGATAATTAATGGAAGGTTCTTACCGCTGAAACAACAGCATGAGCCCTGCAATCATCATCCTCTGATTCCAGCTGTCTGAAAAAAAGCAAACAACAGACCAACTAGAAACAGAATAGTCACAAGGGGGGATATGTAATTCAAAATGCAAATGACAAAAAACTTGCACCATTCACAAAAGTTGTGTACATTCTGAGATGGATGTTCAGTAAACCCTGTGATACCTGAGGTACCAAAATACAGAAATTCATTAAGGTTTTGGTAATTCATTTTCACTAGACTTAAGCTTTCAAAAAAACTAGCCAATCTACATGTATGCATGTACTCAACATACCATCCTTTACCACTATTTTGATCATTGTAATGCATCCACAATAGTACGTCATGCTTACTGAGTTTTTCAGAGTTTGAACTCTGTCAATCTCAAATGACCTTTTACTTATGCACAACAGCAGCTACAGACCTCTAATCTCAATGTGGTAAATACATAAATACCATGTAGAAAACTGGTTTCTAAGCTTCTTAGCATGAACCTCCTGTACAAAGTTTTCATATTTTGACATTAAAAGACCTCAGAGATCCTTTCACCTCCACAAAAATTGTACGCTTCACCTAGTCAATGTAATGCGTCTATACTGAAAATGAAAGAATCTTCCTAATTTAAAACACCCTGTTTTCAAAGTTTTCAGAATGTGCCCTTTGGTAACATTACATGACTATGACCTCACCTAAATATAGTAGTGGTCTTCCTCTTCATACACAGTAGTGCACTTACATACTACGTATGAGAAGCATCCACATGTCCTATCTTGAGATATCCTCATTACAAATTTTACAGCATTTGACCTCCACTAACCTTAGATGACCTTTGACCTTCACCAAAAGCATAACATTTTTTCTTCCAATATAATACATTTATATGCACAATATGAGAAATATCCGTGTTTTCTATTTTGAGATATTGTGCTCAAAATTTTTCTACATTTGACCTCTGGTGACGTCATATGACCTTTGACCTCCACCAAAAGCAATAGACTTGTTCCTGTTAATGTAATACATCTACTTGCAAAATATGAAAGTACTCATGCTTCTGATCTTGTAATATTATGATAACAAGGTTTTGGAGAGTTTGACCTCTGCTGACCATACATGACCTTTGACTTTTACCACAAGCAATAGAGTCCTTCTTAATATGATGCATTCACACCCAAAATATGGAAAGTATCCATACTTTGTGTCTGTAGCTATCATGTTAACAAGGCTTTGAGACTTTGACATCAGATGACCTTTGACCTCCACCAAAAACAAATTTGATCTTCTACTTGATATGAGGCATAGACATACTACATATGAAAAAGTATCCATGCTTCCTACCTTGAGATATTCTGTTAACAAGGTTTTCAGGGTTTGACATCTGGTGAACTCTGATGACCTTTGACCTCCAAAAAAAATGGCATTCCTTTTCTCAATGAGGGGCATATACAAACCACATATGAATACTGTCTGAGATTCTCTTGAGATATTGTGTTAATGAGCTAAGCCTCATAGAAACTTAAACCTACACATGCCATCCTGAAAGCACAAGTTTCTCTTTTCATCAAAACTGAAATTGCAATCAATTTTCCCGACAAGATTGTAATCTTGATGATTCATCACAAAACTGTTAGCACAACAAAAACCATTTCTAAATATGGTTTTATCAGTTTTTCACAATTCTGATCGCTTTCTTTCATACTATAATTCTCCAATATTTGTGCAACATGTAGGCATAGGTAATGAGGAGTCAGGGAAGGAGAAATAATGTGTTTGGCTTCCCAATACCTTGACTGGAATTGAGTAGTTCAGTCAGCATGAACAATTCAGGCCTTAAAGGGCAGTAGTTCTACAACAGATGTAGAGGAAGCCTACAGCTACCTAATTACAACTATAACTGACATGTTTAGCTCTCTCCATTACCTGCACTTTTTCCACCAAATCAGATTATCTTCCAGAACTATGCCATCAAATAAAGAAAGAAAATTCCAATATTCTGTGATAATGTAACTCTTACTTCTGTATTTGCAGTAACAGCCACAATAAGCACAAAAATTTCCTTCCAATCTGTGTAACATATTTTGTTGAACATTTTTCAATCATTTAACACATGAAGAAAGCTACCAGTCCTACATTTTACAGACAATGAAGTACAAACATCAGTTTAATTATCTAATCAGCTCTAATTGCATGCAGACATCTAGAAAAAGTGCTCACACCTTTTTAATAAGTGTCCTTACAAAATCACACTTTTTAATCTACAGTATATGCACGTACAAATTGACAGACTTACTTGTCAAGGACGCTGCACTATTTTCCAGTCAATTTGTCCCACCCATGAACATTAAAGAGGCAGAGTAAGCAGAGATTTTGACAAAAATGACTTCTTAAAAAATTTTCATGATGACTTACATCTGACTCACTATATTAGCATTGTAGCGAGCTTTCCATGGAAAAGGTTTGGTTAGATCTCCCCAGTAACTTTGAAAACTAAAAAAATTGGTAACAGTTAATGTTGAAAAGGGAGATGTGCAATGCTTTATGAATGTGCACCCTCTTCTTTAAACTCCCACATAAAGACAAAACCAATCAAGAAGAAAAATTTAAATAACAAAGTAGGTTGAGGTAAGGATTACAAAAAAAGAATTGTTACCCAATACTTCACATAATTATTGATTACCTCTTTCAAAAAAAAAGAAGAAAATCGATAGCAAGAAGGCCTTTCTGCTTATGGATAATTGCTCTGCTGAATGAGAACGCAGTCTTTTAATACTAAACCTTACATGAAAAGTACATATGAACGCACGCTTTTCTATACCCACACTTATAAAGGAGGAACAGATGTCATATATATAATCCTCCAACACACATGTAGGATTGACTACAATAAGTACAGCTGTACTTGCATCATTTGATGTGTCTGATGTGTTTCTTTATTATACAACTAGGGCAAGTCTGCATTGTAATGTAAATATTCATTATAATTATGACATTCTTTTAATGAAGTATTATTTCATCTAATGAGTCAACCTTTCCAATCCGGTCTACATCACCAGAACAGATATCCTTCAATATATGTCACACCTAAACCTATTCTTTTCTTAATACCATGCCACCCTATTCTCCCTTGCTAGGCCATCCCTTGATGCACAGATTTCAAACAAACACCTACTCTCGAAAATCCCACTTGAGCATTACAAAGAAATTATTTCAATAATGAGCGAGACAAATTAAGTGAAAAATGTGACAAATAAGTAGCAGCACTGTGTTTAAATGGTAACTACTCAAAACACAAAACATAACATATACCTGAATTGGTTTTTCACTATTTATAAATAAACACAACTTTTCAGGATAAAAATCAGTCATCATCCTATTAAAAAACCAAATTTCACCTCACACACACTCACCTTCAAAGAAAAAAAGCAATTACACAGCTCTACAACTATTTGAAAGCAAGTTAAAGTATGCCTGATTGCTCAACGAATTTATTGCTTACTTTTCAACTCGGTCTACTATCCAATCCTTCATGCCGAGGGATGTTAAGGTAGAAGCAACTTCAGAACGTACTTCCTGTAAAAGTTACAGGGAATAAAAAAAGCCAAAATGCAAGTCAGCAAATACCCTGACACATAATGGTCAAAGAAAAATAATGAAGTAATCGTTTTTTAACTAACCATGTCAGACATAAGAACTACAAAGTGGCGACAAAGGAAAACAGTCAAAGCAATTAGTGACATATAAATAATTCACAAGAAAATGACTTTCGTTTTGTTAATATAAAGTGTATGAATTCCTGTTCATGTTACATCTTAAAATAGAAACTGTGTTTATACAAAAATTATTTCCTGTGATCAAAATGATCTATAGCAGAATTACTTGACTTTGAATCTAACTGAAACAGTACAAACGACCAGAAAACCCAAAGGCTTAGTGATTCCTTGCCTATGGATTATAAGTACTTTCACTTTTGAGAGTTTCAAATTGACAGTGTGATCACCAAGAGCTTCTTATGAAGAAAAAGGCTGTTAACAGCTACCTCTCACTGCACACAAAACCCAGAAATTACTCCCAAAAGGAGTTACAACCGTGAACTGACACAAGAATTAATGAGAGGCCATCAGACAGCCTTGCAACATTAAAAGAACTGACTTGACCAACTTCAACAAAGTGTAATCAAGGCTAGTCTTGAGCTGCTTCAACAAAAGCAAGCAAAGTCAGCTATTTAACTGGTCTGCACAAGGGTGCTTTAGACCATGAGTGCAACCAATTTTGTCAGCTTTGTAACTAATTTTGATGGTAGGGTATACCCCAACAGGTGGAAAGAAAGCCAACTACAAGACCCATAAAGGTTTTCCTTCATGTGATATTGAAATTAGAAGATTTTTGCTGTTTAACCTCAGATAACCCCAAATGACCTTTGACCTCCTTAAAAACATCAAGGTTCTTGGATATGGGGGTATCCATATTCTAAGTATGAGCTCCATCAATGTTACCCCTCTTGTAATATAATGTTTGAAGGCAGTTTACACTGTTTTCTCCAGTTGGCCTCCAATGACCTCAGATATCCTTTGACCTTTACCAAAACCAATATCAGGGATTATATGCTGACCATAAGACATTCACATGCCAATTATAAAAAGTATCTATGGCTCCTATCTTGAAATCTCACATTTTTATACAAGATTTTCATCTTTTGACCTCTAGTGACCTCATATTTACCTCTACCCTCCTCCTAAAACAAAGAATATTTCTTCCAATACCACAAACCTATGTATTAAGTATAAATCCATCATCAGTATCTTGAGATATCACTTGACCTCTACCAAAAACAATAGGGTTCATTTTCCCACTACACATATACATACCGAAACAGAAAAATATCCACCCTTCCTAACTTGAGTTTATGATTTTACAAAGTGTTTGGGTTTTGACCTCTGGTGACTTCACATGATCTCTGACCTCCACCAAAAAACGATAAGGTACTTTCTCTTTAATAATATGATAAAACTATACACCCAAGTATAAAGAGTATTCATCATTCTTATCTTTAAATATCATGTTTATGAGCTAAATGTCTCACACACACACACAAACACCTACACACATACACACATACAAATGCCATCGAGACTGCTAAATTTCTTTTTGCTTTTGGACAGAATTCAAAAATGGCTGCAACATCATGAACTGATTTAGACAGCAGAGAGCTTAAATTTAAGCTGCTGCTGTCAATACCACTTATGTAACGTGTTTAGGAACAATATGCTCTTTAAGGGTAAACTGAAATTTGGAATCAGTCCAAAGACTGTTTGTTCTGGTTACATAAATATGTCATCAGGTGTTTACTCTAGTTTGTGTTTGAGTTTTAAGTCAGAGGCTGTGACAGGCCTGAAGGTAGGAAAAGAGATTGAAATACATCCCTGGACTTTGATAAAAAAAAGAAAAAAGAAAAAATAAACAATTGCCACAGCCCTAAACTAATGTTGAATCATCACCTATACTAATGGAAGAAATTTACATATCAGAGGATCCACATGATGAGTACCTTTGAATTTCTGATATCAAATACTGCAGTGGGTTCACCATGGGTGGGCGGGGGGATTTTGAGGACAACAGTGGCTTCACCAGAAAAAATGTGTACTTTACTGCCAACTGAGTGCATTTACTTATCCAGTCATTGAAGACTTGTTTTGATGTCCACTGCTTTGAAAATACCCAGAGGTATGGGGAATTCATCCCATGAACTCTCATGCGAGGCTCTGAGGCAGCTCTTAGATAGGTACTGCTTCATATAACATGATGAAGTGCCCCTCATTTCAACCTTTGTGCCCCCCCCTCCCCACCATCTGAAAATCTAGGGCCACCGATTTTCTGTGAAAAAAAGAGTCAATTTCCCTTACAGCAATTCCAAATTCCATGAAAATCCGTGCAAGCAATTTGCCAAATCCGTGACTTTCTGTTTTGCATTGATTAGTGTGTTAGGCCAGTGCAGCCTAACCAGACTAAAATCCAATCACCAGCCTTACGTCTACACGTATATGTAATGGATAAAAAAAAACCTAAAATAACTTGACTTACGATTGTTTGAGTGTGGGTCTGTTGTTCTTCTTACATAGTAAAAGATCCGTATAAAATTATATCCAAATGCAGGTACTAAATCCGATAGTTATTCCACAATTGAAAGTGTAACTTGTTAGTCAGAACGTTATGATCGTTCGATCATGAACGTAATAACAGAGTAAAAAATGAAACTTGAGTAATGTGCGCAACAGTTTGTTATGACGCACTCATGCATGGTATACCATACATAGAGTACATGATACAGTACGGGTATAAACATGAATCAGCTACTACAGGCAACGGGATCGTGGGAAAACTTTGCAAGACTGAGCAACATTAGACCCACCGAAGGATAGTAAATGCGCAACTCGCACCTGGTCCCACATACAGTAAGCATCGGAGGGGGTGAATTTCAACAGTTTTCTATCAGG
The DNA here is from genome assembly GCA_029531755.1 of Holothuria leucospilota. Taxonomy (NCBI): domain Eukaryota; kingdom Metazoa; phylum Echinodermata; class Holothuroidea; order Aspidochirotida; family Holothuriidae; genus Holothuria; species Holothuria leucospilota. The sequence continues at coordinate 49,224,763 of CM055968.1, forward strand.
TTGTAGTCCGCTAGAGCCATCCAGTGTTGTTACATACAGACTTTTAAACTTTTTTTTCATTTTGCTCTCTTGATTGCAGACTTCTTTAGCATTCTGAGAGATTTTTGAAGTTCCGTGATTTTCCGTGAAAAAATCAAAATTCCGCGATTCCGTGACAGTTTCCGTGATCGCGGAAAATCGGTGGCCCTAAAAATCCTGGTGCCACAAATCTGTACAGCTAAATAATGGAGTTACCCAGCTCTGTTCTAATTTTATTCACTACAGCAGGATGAGGGAATGGGAGGAGAGACATAACTACTTCTCCATGTTTAGAGAGTGTTTCACATATTTACCTTGGGGCAACACTATTTGCCCTTTGCTTTAAAACAGGCTCAGTGAGACAGAAGGAAACTTTTACTACATAGTCACAGAAGATACCTCAGAGTCAGCAGTCAGGAGTGCCAAGCTAAAGGGGTAGGTGGAGAGTGGGGCAATACTTCTGTACATAAGAATCTCTCATACATGAGATGATATAGGGAGAGAGGAAGAGGAGGGTGTATATTAACATTGTAGTGGTTAAACACTCACAGGAAGGAGAAAAAGTAAGAAGGAAGATAAAAAGTTTAGTTTCTTTCCCACCAACCTGCCCTCTTTTGCACATAAAATGTGGAGGTAGGGATATGTCAGTTTGAGCCAGGTTAAAAAATAACTCTGGTCTGGTCACATTATGTGATATCACCCTTACTCAAATCGCCTTTCACTGAACAGTGCAATACCCGACCTTCTGGGGGAAAGGTCGGGACTTTACATGATGTTTGCACCCACAGATTACCAGCCTAAAACCTGGAAAAATCAGTAAAAATATGATAAAACCTGATAAGTGTCCCAAAGGCTATAATCTGTAGGTGCGAACATCAAGTAAAATCCTGACTTTCCCCCAAGAAGGTCGGGTTTTGCACTATTCAGTGGAACGCGATTTCAGTAAGGGCGATATCATGTAATGCATAGAGTCTGTTAAAACTAAAGCATGTCCAAAGGTGGCACCTAAATAGTAGAAGGTGAAAACATAACACAAATAGGAGATGCTCATCACAAGAAATTAATAATGAACATAATTTACAATTACTGCCTGCTACAATCACAGCCACACAATTGGTCTGACTTTAATATTGACTTACTATAAAAAATTCCTTCACAGTCCCATCTGTTAAAAATTCATTACACAGATCCACTTTCATGGCAAACTGAAGCTAAAATAATTTATACCGCTATATAATAACACCAGGGAGATGTTACTCTAGAAGGAGACAGAACAGAAAGTTTAATTTATGCTGGTACTTAAAGACCCATGAAATCAAGTGAATATTATCAAAGATAAGCTGTTTATTTTGCCCACAGGAATTTCTTTCCTTTCTTCCATAGCTCCGATTCCAAATTATTAACTCTAGTTACATCGTCCATACCAACTAATCCTTTAACAAGTGGTTAAGCACAACAATACTTTGATGTGCAGGTTTGCGCCTCCATCAATTTACAAGCAGGTGCTATAAAACTCCAAACAGTTTAATTGTTTAATTGACATAAATAAATAGAAATGACCCCTCCCTTAACAAGGGATGGTATGTAAATGAACCAAAGCAGCAGAAGTCTAAGTTTTGTTACAACAATTTGGAAAGTTTCCAGACATTTCCTGAAAAAACCAGATACAGACTCATGTTCATACTATCATATAAAACCTAACTGGTATACTATCATGATCATCACCAAGCATCCAAAGATGCAATAATTTTAAAGTTCCTTGACTACTGGAAATGTTGTAGCAATGGAGAAAAACCCCCAGTCCTACTGCAGGAATAGCAGAAGACAAATTTCTTTTGTATTAACTTCCTAGTCCAGAACAAGCATCACAAAAATGCCGATTTTTGTGTGACTTTACCAGTGCAAACCTCACTTCAAAGCAATGTACCTCCATCCACTAACAACTCCCTGGTCACACCATAATGGACAAAGGACTTGACCAAAGGCCAAAGGCAAATGTGTTGATAGATATGTATTCAGTTGAAGTTCAAGACAGAGATATGCCATTGCACCTCATTCTGGTATTTGGTTACCAGCTGTTAGAGTGTACAGCAAACACCTAGTCTTGTCAAATATAACAAGGTAGAAAAAATGGATTTAGGTGGTGAAATTTACCAAACACCTGACCATCAAGCTTGGTGTGAATTTATGTAAAACTAACAAAGTCAAGTAACTTATATGTCAAAATTCTTCCTTGAACCACTAGCTGGCTACAGGTGAGTCATGATTATAAGACTGATACAGAGATGCGGATAAGTGTAAACACTACAAACTATGCAAACACTCAAAGTGTTGAAAAATGATTCCTCCTGGTACTTTTGGTTTCAATTTGAGCGACTTTGTACAATACCCCACTTTATTAACTCAGACTGGCAACAGGTTTATTGATATCATTGCACATCTACAAAAAACAAACAAAATTTGTTACTAAGGTTCAACAGGATATACTGAGCAAACACGACACAAAAATCAATATTATATCATACAACACTTCATACATAAGAAACACAGCTTGACAGCAGTCTCACCTTACTGGGATCGTCATACAAACGTCTTCCCAGGATTTCAAAGACTCTGTCCATTTCTTCTTCATTTTGAAAGCATTCAGGGCCTGAAAAAATTGTAAGAAACTGGTTCTTAAAAGGGAGATGCATGGGGGGGGGGGGCTGCTTAACATGAACCTCAGTTGTGTGCTGTATGAAAGCCACTTTTTTATTCTCACATATATTTCAAATATTTCTTACAAAATATGTTATGATTTACCTAAACCCCTAAAAACTTCACTTCTCCTGAAACTTGCTATTTGGTATAAGAATTTGTTCATCATGGAAAGGAACTGCAGAAAAGCTTTATTGTACAATATATTCAGGTAACCCAGGTTATTTTAAATTAATATACAAAAAAAGTTACAGTTAGCTTTCCCCTAAAAAGAACTAGCTTTCAAAAGCTTCTTTTTGTCCCTGACTTTCAAACATTTTTGATTCCTGCCCTATCTCTTGCCTATTCTCCTTGCACCACCAGCTAAAGAAAAATATTAACAAGTCTCACCATAATATCTAAAAAGAATGAACACACAGTTTCATTTTGTGTACAAGACACATGCACTGAAGTGTATTTCAGTAACTGTGTACAGACTCAAAAATCAACCAACCACAAACTTTATTTGTGACATATAAAGGGTTTTATTTTTTGTATGCCTCCTATCTATCTTATTTGAACATTGCATTGACATTATGCTGCAAACAAACAAACTGCACATGTACACAGGTAAGACAAACTCAAACAAAAATGAAGAAATGTTTAATGGTTTCAAAACTGTCGGAACAAAGTTTGAAAATCTCTCATTGTCCTATCAAGCCACCAATATTTGGTAACTTGGAAATTATGTAGGATTAGGTTTTAAAAGTACAAATCACCAAGACCAGAAAACTCTACATGGTATTCTTTCCTTTCAAGGCTTCACATTTGATTACTCTATTGAATGGGTGTATGTATCACCTTAGCTGTTCTGGAAAGCACATGTGCCCTGCTTTGTCTAAATAGTACATTGTAGATGCCTTGGGTGAGGTGTCTGACATGGGATGCCTAACATGAGATACTGCAAGAGAGATGCCTCCACTGATTTAGACCATATATGAGTCAAACCATCCAGCCACCTAATGTCTAACTTCATAATAGTATGCACTGAGAAACTAGGCTTTTCAGGCTATCTTAGGGCTTTGACGATTAGCTCTGCAGAAACTGGGTGTGTATATCACTAACTTGTCAGTGCTATTTAAGATTATTTTGCCTAATTTAGTGGTGATCACTTGCACCACTCATCTGGTGCAATTTGTAGCACCAGACAAACTCCATTTTGTCCTTTTTCTGGTGCAGTCAGAGCAGTTTCTGGCGATTTTGCGCCAAAGTCCCATTCTAATTCGAGCCCTGTGAGATTTCCTGTACAAAAAGCCATGCACCACAAAATCCACTGTCCTGCATCATTTTTGCATGTATTTTACCCCAGGTCTCGGGTTATCAGGAGGTCTGGATGATAAGATACAATGATGAAAAAAATTGACCTCACCTAGACAAACAAGAAGCTTGGCAGCAGCTGCTCGATACCTCCAGACAGTGGAATTCTGGAGCTGATGAACAATGATATCCACTACATCTTGTTCTGTTGCATGGAACTGACGGACTAATATTTCTAAAGACTATCAAAAAAGAGAGAAACAAAAATTGCAATTAGCACGCACCATTCAAGAGGTACACTACCATATTAATTAGCTATATTTTTCAGAAAAGGTGACAAGTTGGTACCTGGAATATTTATGGGTGGTATATAAAGTCCCCAACGACTGTTTTATGTTTTAAAACAAGTACAAGATAAAAACATTCTTCCCCTACTTGACTTGAATTCAAGTAAAATGACAGTCAAGCACTTTTTACAAATGTCCACAGAACTCTATGCTGTAGTCCCTGGAAGGCTGTTCCTATTTCTAATATTTCAAAGCCAGAGTGCTGATGACAAGTTCAAATACATGCAATGTCATGGTTAGTTAGTTAGTTAGTTAGATGAGGTTTTACGGCTCAGTTTCTAACCAATTGATTTAAGTCAAGCCGGCCATGGCCTTCTTTCCATTTGCGGCTCACTGGCTTGTTTAGCCTACTCCATTGCTTATGTTGAGCACCAAGCACAATGGCAGTAGGTTCCATTTTTAAAGTCTTAGGTATGACTCGACCTGGGAAATGTCATGGTTGAACCACCAAATTTTCTGTAAAATGTACTTTCCTTATGTTTTTGGAAGTCTGGCTGATAACAGTTTTGGTCACTTCATAAAATGTTTATACCAGCTCATTCAAACATCATGAAGGTAGGTCTACAGCTGCTACTGTAACATTGGTTGAAGATATATTTATGCCTATTAAAACAAGCAACTGCTTGCAGTTATTGTCTTTGAAGGTTGATGGAAGCAATTTACTTTACACCTTGACACAAAAGGTACAAAATATTAAATATACCAAGGATGAACTATCAGTACTTGCATACTACTGCAGACTTTAAATGACCAGCCCTAAAATTATCAATACCCTTAGACAGATTGATAGACTGAGGTCTATTGACTAACATTTCCTTTGTTTAAGGTAATTTCATTAAAGAAAGAAGCCACCACCGATCACCTCTAATGGAATTTTAAGTCTTCATTCTTTCATCCATTCTTTACTATTTCAATTTGTAACACATTTATAAAATCACTGAATCACTGCAGTGTTTATAACTGGAAGGTTTAGCATTAGTTTATCCTTATGCTACCTATCGTCTTCTTACACCCAGATGCACACACCTTCATTCCCTCCGACAAAATATTCTCAGATCAATTTTACAGCGATTAGTTTCAAATCTCCCATATTTTACAGCATGTGGTAATTCTATGCATCACTACCATAAATAATTGTCATATAATATCAAGACTACTGACATGTTTGGAAAGTATGATGAACAATTTGTTCAGAACATTTTATCATCACAGAATCCTAAGATCATATCTGACACCATATCTGCCTCTTCTCACACCAGTAAAGAGGTAAGGCTAGCTGTTGTTATGAAGGAGTATATACAGCTTTTGTCACTTTTACTATGGTCACTATGTCATTGATGACAAGGGGTAATGTGCGCTACACCTCTGCAACTTAATAGACAGCATATCATAATAAACACTGTACAATGTCATAAAATGACACTCATTCTATTTCTGGTGCAACAAACTTCATAAGGCCAATTAGCACTCCACAATGTATCGCCACTTCAAATATAAATGGGCCATACATGGCTTTGTTCATGCCATGTATAATTAATTTATATTTTATAACATTGAACAAACCTTTACTTAAGCTAGTCACATACTACAACTTTACATAACCCAACTCAACTGCCATGACCTAGTCTCATATATCTGGTGCAACTTTAATTCACACAATGCATACTACATGACTGGCTTGCACCTTCAGATGAGGTTGCACTATGGTACTTGAAAACCCTTTTCACCTTTGCGCCCAATTGCTGGTACCTAATTGGTCAAATTATTTCATCCTTACTACTATCTCAGACTCCAAGTTGGGAAAAATGAACATATTGGTTTTTATGGACTGAAGCTGATGCACTTGATAATGGCTTAAACTGGTCTTCAAACTGTCAGTCACAGTCATAGACCCATAAACACCTATACCATTATTAGCAACATAAGAGCCAGTTGAGTTGCACTGTGCAATGTCATACAGTGTGTGTGGCTAGTGTAAGTAGACCACCGAGTACAACAACTCCTTTCACTACCTAAAAATGCAAAGGCTGCTAGCCTGTGATCAAATGATAACTACTTACCCTGGCGGTAACATGTGTGTCATTGCTACTTAGACTTCCCATCAACTTCTGTCTGGCCACTTCATCAGGAATGCAAAGTCTTCCTAAGCAGACTGCACAATCATAACCTAGGTCATCATCAGCTGGGGAGGCACACAACATCTTAAGTGTCCCTATCAGCTCTTGAACAATAGGAAGTGTCTGTTAATGAGAGCAAAGTAGATGTACAAACATTTAGCACATCACTTGCCTCTATGCTATGTGAGGGTGAGAATGATCTCAGCATGGGATGGAGTGCTTTTATGAAAGCTGGACATGAAATCAAAACCAGAATGCAAACTCCATTGTGGTTTTGATGACTTCATTCTCATTTTCAGATAAATCCCCCACACCCCCTCCCTCCACTGCCAGGAACTATCCCCTCATTTTGCAAATACATGCCAGCCTCCATCTTATTATTCAACAAATATCAAATCCAATTTCTCATAAAAAGGTGATTTTATAATATATATCTGAGGGCTCAGTAAAGTTTCAGAGAAGAAAGAGTTTATTCATTATATCTATTATATATTACTCAATGCAGTCTATTCATGTATAAGCTGTAGAGTGCAGACAGACAAGACAAGAACAGCACATTAAATACATAGCACACATTTCAAAAAATCAAGCACTAATGTTACCACTTTGAAATTGAATCATCTTTTCTCAAAAGAAAACATGAGCTCTTCCTCACCTTATTCACTAAATGAGTGTTCCTAGCATTAATCATTGTTGTAACAACATCAGATTTCGCTTCATGGGTGCCATTCTTCAGATACTTGACCAAGACACCAACGGCTAAAGCTGACCAATATCCCAAAGATATGACAGATTTGGCTGATTCATATCTGACTCTAGAATCACTGTCATACTCTAGCTGCAGAATGATGAAAATATTTCAATTGAAACAATTTAATCTGACATGAAATTAAGGCAATAATGTACCATATTTACAAGAATGGTGTGGCTTTATGGGCAAATACAGGCAGCATTGCCACAGCTTTCCTCTCACTTGGCATGGCTTACCATCAAAATCAGTCCTCTAGCAAAAAAAAAAAGGGGGGGGGGGGTTGTGCATCAGAATGAGGCTCCTGAAGGAGACCAGTGAACCAGCCCACTTGCTTCTGTTCTCATTATGCAGCGTGTAGTCTCAGCTCATAGATACTCTGAGATAAAATCTACAGTTTCTGCACACAACTACTCACATTTATACAGTTATGACAATGTTGTAGTTCACTGCTGACAAACATACAAACCTGCCATCTTAGGAGATAAAGGGCACAGAAGACAGTTTTCCCACTCCTAATTCTAACTCAAGTATAAAAGGCTTATAAGAGCACATGGAAGCAGTACTTATAATGGGTTTTTTAACTTTGCATTTTGATGTGTCTTCGGGGAAAGTTGGGAAAAGTTGTTACCGATGTTTGCAAAGGATTTTTAGGTTATTTTTTATGGAGGAATATTCACTCTATTTCTGTCGAAAAAGCAGGGAAAGAATTTGGACACTAACAGATTGTTTGTAAGGAAAGGTGGCTACATGGAAGTTTTAAGGGCAGTGGTAGCAGTGGTCACAGTCTACATGTTGTGTATGTGATTTGAAACCCTGGACAAAACCATGGTAATTCTTTAATTTCACTCCTCACAATAAGCTACATTTGTTAAGATGACAACATCAGTAGGACAGAACTGAGAATTGTCTACACCAGTGATTCCAATAGATCCCAGAATTTTTGGGAAATCCCCCCTCCAAAATATTTTGGGTGGGATTTTGGCTCAAAGGGGGATCTCAACAAGTTGCCACGCAAAAAGTCAACTTCTTCCCAACCGATTTTCCCTGCGCACAATTTTAAAACTTGTGGGATTGTTGAGAAAAAAGCGGAAATGGCGCGATCTCACTGCCTGACGCAAACACATCTGCACTACTTTCATTTCATAAATCACTTTAAGCTGCAAACTGAAACCCAAATAACAACAGATGGACCAAACTCAGTATCGTCTCTACTACATTGATTTCAAAACTTACATTTAGCTATTTATAGAAACCCAGTAACAACAGCAGGGTTGAACTGAGCATTTTCTATACCCTTTGATCTAAAAATCACATTAAGCAGAAACCAATAACAACAACAGAAGGACTGAACTGAGTATTGTCTTCTACTTTTAACACATGCAAGGTTTAATAGAAGCAGTAACAGTCTTTTTAAATCTGCAAACAGGGGACTATAAACATCTTTAGTGACATCCTAAACATAACATCACAATCTTCACTTTTAAAATTCAGGTTTTCATTGTAACTTTATCTTGGTTTGTCTTTGCTCTAGTAAAATGATAACAAAAATGTCACACAGTTATCCGTGTAAATAAAGAAATATTTGCCCTATATTCTATACAATTTAAGTGCTCTTACTACAAAGCTATTCCATTTTATATTAGATGCTGTACAATGAATATAATATTCATTCCAAAGAGAAACTCAAAAACATCAGAACATAAAATACAAAATTTTGCAGACCTTTTCATGTGACCTTTGCAGACTACCATTATCAAGTATAATATATTCCCTCCCACACAATGCATTACTGAACCATTAACAAACGAGTTTTTCCTCAAAAGGGACATAAAAAGGCAATTAGCAGCACTCGCTGTTGTCATTTATGAGGTTTGTTATTTGATATACAGGTATATACGATACAGTTGAAGAAAGTAGGCTTAGTTTTCATTTTCCAGATGTCAATAGGTGATAAAAGTATAAATTTTTTTGGAGCATCATTTCCATTTTTCTATCAAGTGAGGGTAGTGCCTACTTATAAATTAGTACATTTATTCAGGTGAGAGTGAAGGTGTGACCTTTTGACCTTTTTTCTTTCAAGTACTACACTGGTAGCCAACTTTAACTCTTGGCTAAACCCATCTCTTCCAACCTGAAAAAGCACATAAAACTCTTCACATTGGATTACAAAGGTAGGCTACAAATTGCAAACCCCTCAGCTGTCTCCATTAAATAGTGTTTATAAGGCTTAATAAGGGAACAAGTCGTCAATGTATCAACTTACTCTTTTTGTAAGGGCAGAAATAATTGGTTTCTCACAGCAATCCAGGACACCAAAATTCTGCAAGAAAATCAGGCCAGAAATTATCAAAAGGCTGACATAAGAACCTATCTTACAACAAACTGTAACAGCAGTATGCAGAAAGATTACAACAACAAAACCAGAGTGAAAAACCATAGTGAAATTTCAATGACTTTTTTTTCCAACAACTTCTTGTTGTCTTTCAAAAAGGCTACAGACAGTTGCATTATGTGCTACAGTACTTTGTTTTACTATCTTAAAAATTTAATCACCAATGGCCCCTTCTGTTGTTAGATGACCATAACCGCCTCCTCTTCCTTCACAGCAAAGCAAAGATTCATTATGGTACATCAACATGCCAATTATGCTACCATTCCTACCATTCCTAAGTTAGATATGGGATTTACACATTTTTCACAACCTGAAATTTGCATGACCCCCAGGTAATCATTACATCATCAACAAACCTGCATTAAAGTTTGAGGTCTACCAGTATTACATAAATTTCTCGAGACAATATGTCGGCCAAGTCTTCCCACTATGCATGACCCTTGCTGACCTGAAATAACTGTTGCCCACCAAAATCAGTATTAGCACTGTAGGTGTCCAGACCAGTTTATCACTCTCATCTCTCCTAGTCCATATCGCAAAATTCTGACACTCCCAAATTTAGCTGGTATTGGTAATGTAACCATCAACTTTTGTTGTTATTACTTTCATTGGAGCATAAAAAATGATTTGAGCCATACTGCTACTGGCATGAGATGCAAGAGGTGGTATTACGCCTCTTGCATGCACTAGCTGTCACATCATAGATAACTATATTAGTGGCAGATCCAGGCAGGTGCAGCGCCTCCCCTATTGGCCGTCATGCATAAAGAAAAATGAGACAAAAAAAGGAAATGCTTCAAAATGTGGCAAATATAGCATCATTTTGCATCTCAGCTTCCAAAAGCAAAAACTTCCCAAAGGGAAGGGGTACTCTACCCCGGGACAGCAATCAATCAAACCCTTGCACCCCCTCTATTGAAAATTCCTCGATACGCCCCTGTATATTGTCACATAATCTGATGTAAGCCATGCTACCGACTGTCAAACTGTGAAGTAATGCACATAACGAAATTTATGGAGGGCAACTTAATGGGGACATTTAAGTATTACAGCCTGTGTGTGACAGGTGAGAACAACTTGAAATTGAGAATTAAGATTTTCGTAAATTTTTCAAACACAGCTACTAGATTAGTTATGACCACTGCCAAATTATGCGCAAGCACGAAAACTTAGTGGTGTCGACATTACTCAAATATCCTTGATATTTGAACTCTTCCAATGTGTTTTGAATACACCAATAATAGATGGGTGGTTATTTATGTTTGCAAATCTCTGATATTTTCTTCCTAAAACATATTAATTCTGCATAGCACTCCTCCAGACATCTATGCATACCATTATCCTAATACTGCCTAAAATGAGGCTTACTGAGTTGCCAAAAACAGTAAAATCTGCCAGGGCACAGTCAGCTCCAATTGGGAGCATTAGAAATGTTAATCCAATGAAATGACCTTAACCCAGAAGAGCATAGGGCTCTGCTCACTGGGTCTGAGGCATTTAGGGGCTAGAGTTTCCAGGAATTCCTTAATACCACTGAGTCACAACCACCCATCACAACCAGGATAACAACACCAACTTAACTCCCAAGCCATGTTTTTGATTTCCACCTTCAAAGATGTGTATACCATGGTAGTAGAAATCTTTATCACATGTAGCTGAATTCAATATTTCATAATTAACAAGTTACCCCAACCCTCATATGTAAAAGAGAGGATGAACAGGGCATTGAACCGAAATGACAAACTGGCATTGAAGTTTTGATAAATTTTATGCCACCAGGCTTGTCTGTTCACCAAATGATAGCTAAGTGTTAACAGATTCAATATGTGCCATATATTGTTCTGTAATAGTTACAAATGATACTGAAATCACATCAGTGATTAATTTTGATGACAACCTTTTCTTCCTCCAAAGCAACACAGCTTTTTTGTTCATGACAGTACATTCATTTTCTAAGCATGTGTTTTATCAATGCCAAAAAGTTAGGCCCACAGCTTCTGTAGGAGTTAGGTTACGGATGCTATGCATCTACCAGTATAAAAGATTTCACCAACCCTTGCTGTGTCTATTCTCTCTTCAACTTTTTCTGATTCTAGCTTTGACAGCATCACCTATAAAAAAACACAAAACAATGGAAAATATGTTAAGAATCAGCTCACTATAACTATTTAAAATGTCTGCCATTGTATTTTGAAAAAAGTTGCACTGTGCATTATCACAATGCCAAACATCATCTGCCATATGTTTTGTTGATGATATTGAAAAAAATAAGTTCATGGTCTTAGAAAAATGGCACCTGGTTCTGCCGAAATCTACAAGACCTGAATCCAAACCATGGATTGGCACCCATTGATCCAAGTCTGCTTAACATAGAACTTGCATGATACAATACTATAGTTTAAGATTTGAGAAAAAACATTATTTTACAGTACAGTACCATTATTCTTTGCCACTTTGGTCCTTTCTTGTCCAGTCTCTTCACCCCAGATTTACACTCTAGGAAGGAGAAAAAGAGCAAAATTTCTGGTACCATACAGATGCATATCAAAAGCTATCCTGTTTTGACTAGATAACTATATGCTTCATGACTGTCTTCTGTCAAACCCTAAAAACTCCCATGATGCTTGGATAAAGAATCATCAGTCTACCAACCAATGTCACTGGCAGATGTCTACTGGAGCTCAACTTGTCCCCTCTCTGTCATCCCCCTGCCTACTCCCTACCCCCCACCCCCCACCCCTCCAAAATACACTTCCTAATGGTGCAAATTAGGCAAGAATGAAAGGTCACACTTAGATCTTATGTATTATTATGCAAAAACTTACTAGCTCCAATCAGACTAGCTAGATGTACAGCACCTAAATTCAACTTAGCACTCCCCAAAGGTGAATGTTTCCTGAAAAGAAAAAAATAATATAAAGAATCTTGTTCTGGAAAATGTGAACTTTGTTGTATGGTTTTACAGTGTTATGACTGTTAAGTTTACTTAATGACAGGCTTTGACAAATTCTTTTTTCATTACTTGTCCATCGGGCTAGCTGTTCTCTTAGTCTTCTTGTCCGCATGAATATCTACTTGTCAACTTTTAATATGCCTTTGAACTCCTTGTGGAGGAGACTTCGCAAGGGTACTTGCTCTGCGGGCTATGATATTGAACAATGCACTTGCCCAAGTAAGTTTTTACTTGTCCTGGACTGTCGGGCGGGGGATTTACCAAAGTCTGCTTAATGATGTCCTGAAATACATAATACATAGTACACTATATCTCCACAAAATGGGTAATGTTAGCATTTTTCCTAGCTCCTATGCAAAAATATTATTTTACTATTTAACTCCTAGCAAAAGGTGAATAAAAGAGACAGTAGTACACATGTGGGATTGATTTGTCCAAATTAATGAAGGAAAAAGTTATCAAGGTGAGACTCATTTGCTAACAACATAAAGCTTTCTGATAATTACCTTGGTGGGGATTCAAAGGTCATAGGTTTTGAAACTTGCTTTACTTGGCTACTTGCTCTGCTTTTGTTATGATTTTTGTACATAATTAGATTGGTTTCCTTGGCGACATTCATCTGGTTTACCAATCGTATGGTTGGTTCCATCTGTTCAGGAGGGGTGTCATTCCAGTCACTTGATATCCTGGGGTACTTCTTTTCTGTGTTCTGGTTAACGGAGAAAAAAGAAATGCAACATTTATAAAGCTTCTGGCAACCAAATTCAAGTTACTTTGACTTTTTATAAGTGACTTTGTGTCTGAACTAACCTAATGAGCACTTGAAGAGAGTTATAATACGAGGAAATTTTTAACATACTGTTCAAGGATGAAAAATTGTTTCAGTTTCCCTTTAAAGGGGCTCCTTGAGTTGGTTTACAAAATTCATGATTTTTTCACACCTGTTGAGATTTACTCACATCTTGATAGTAAATGGTCAAACTAAGAGATTCTGCACATCTGACACACAACTAAAATGGCAATGATAGGGTAATTAATGATTAAAGTCATTTATTACAAATTTGTGACCAGACACTTTTCACCATTAGGTATTAATCATATGCAACCCCTGTCCACAAAAACTACAATTTCTCTCATTTATGGTAACTCTGTATGAGTAATGAGGCTAATTAGGAATCATTGCCATGCAATGATTTCCTTCAAACTTGTCACAAAATAATCGATATCAGCTCAATGAGCCCCTTTAAGTTTTTCATTTCATATTTACACATCCTGGGCAATGTTTCATAAAGATTTAAACTTGGTCTGAAGTTTGCTTTAATATCCATTTAGGCTATGTAAATCAAACTTAAGATCTAGCATAAAACCTTTATGAAATGGGGCCATATTATTTCTTCACTTCTTGTTAAAGAAAGAGGACAGATTAAAGCTCTTGTAATATAAAAACTATCCAAAAAATGAAAATGCACTACAGATGAATCTCCTTTCCAGATAGAAGCTTTTATGTCATAGTGCAAAAAATAATACTTACAGTTCTCGTCAACGGCAAGACCTCAGGTGCAGGAATTGGCTTTGGATAATACTTAAGGTGTACATGAGGGGTAGTAGTCCTTGATTCCACAGGGGGTAAAGTTTCCCCTCGGGTACTTGGTCGTGACTTGCTATTTGCTGACTTGAGTGGAGACTTGGTAGTGGAAGATCTGCTTTGGTCTGCCTTTCTTGGCACCAGAGCACTAGATCCAACCTTAATAATAAAGGAAAACAATAGATCTGATGAGAAGAGCGCAATGTAAACTAAAAAAAAAAAAAAACATGTTACTGAAACTAATGCCATGCCTTCGAGAGACTGAGCTTGCTCAAAGATTTCATAACGGTCATATCTTTTAATTTATTATCTTTTTCTATTATGAAACCAGACAGAGGCACAGGGTTTTATCTTTACAATAAACTTTATATGTTTTTTTTAATTATGTAGTAATTGACCACCTTGTGAATGTCGAAAATCCAATGAAGCACCTGATACATTATTTACTCCTGTATAATACCTATAAATGAACTTCTGGTTGTTCTCTATGAAATCATTGTATCTTAAATGCAATGTTTCAATAGACCTTTTTCCAAACAGCAATTGCAAAGGATTGTGGGATAGAGTTTTTGGTACATGTTGTTAATGTTAATGGCATTTTACTGTGGCCAAAAAGGATGTGTACAAAAATTCTATCCCACAATCCTTTGTAATTGCTATTTGGAAAAGGGTCTATACTGAATACAGAACTTACGATTAAACTTGAAATTACTCTACATAAGACTAAACTCATAGCAAACATACCCTACGATTTGATTCCATTTCAAAAAAAGTCATTGCATGTATAATGCAGAGTGAAACTGTTTTCTGTTAAAATCCTCATTGAAGTAAATGCCTATTGTTGTGGCAGGTTAAGGTATACCGGCGCGAGATTGTGAACTCTACCAATAGTACGAGAGGAGCGGTTGCAACCTCTCAGGCAGTTATTTGGATGCATTCGAGCAGGAGGTCAACAAAACAGCTAGTAATTATCTTTCTTTTCCTTTCGTAAGTGTTAGACAGTTTTCAATAATTTAAGAACTTTTTACTTTGCACCTGAGCTACATAGTTTAGTGGGGTGATATTTACTGTTTAAGTACCGGCAAGTTTTGGCGAGCTAAGCAGCCTCACCCATAAATATTTATTGTATGTCATATGTATGTGAACTCATTCAGTGCATTGATGTCAATCTTGCATAATCCTGTGCCTACTATAAGTAATCCGAGGTTGAACTCAAATGTCTTTTTGTTTACCTTTTGTACAGACTGCATACGTTTTTCCAATTTGATAGAGTAACTATTTGTGCATGTTTCTTATTTAGATAGACTTTGATATATATTTCTTTTTATTTACATTTGCAGTGAACCATAAATGTTATCATTACACTTGCTATTAATACTGCTGATGGTCATTACAGAAAGAGAGAGAACAAATAAATGAGGTCTTTCATTTTTCTTTTGGTGACCGCGATATTGAATCTACACAATAAACTCGTTAAACGAGTTCATTGTGTAGAGATCGGCAAACACATATGCTACTTGAACCTCAAGATTCAACTTTGTGATTTTCAATATCATTAAATACATCACTATAAACTACAAAATCTGCATCCTTTATATTAACTCAATATTTTGATAATGGGTCACCTCTTGTTTATCACCAAACCCTTTTAATACTACATGGTATGGAATCTTAATAGAATCAAAAACTAATTTAACTATCAAACTTTGCACAGTGTGTGAGGTTAGAAATATGTTTAGAAATCATTCCATTCAAATACATATAATGTTGAAGTGAGGAATAATCTGACACCCTAGGACCTTCTTTACTTCCATGTGCTGCAACTATACAACAGTTAGACTTCTCATAAGTACATACACTTATTCCTGAATACTATCTTTACTCATTGAGGAAAAATTTATACTCTCATTCAAACGATGATTTCTTTTTTGCAGTACATCTTGTGCAAGGCTTTACTAGTTTGAGCTTCACATTCCAGATGCAATGCAAGGTGCTACAGTATGGCCACAAACAAATCGTGATATGAAGATTTGTGATTAATCAATCATGGTATAAAGGTATGTGCAGGTCCTTGGAGAACCTTGCAGGTGGAGGCTATGTTGCTCTTTCAGGACCAAGGTTGTACCACTTCTTTGATACTCTTACCAAGCATCCTATAAAAGGGTTGTTTTACAATCAGGGTACGTCGACCAGAAATTCACTTTATTGCCCCCATACTAAATATATATACACTTGACATTAAGACCAACCACACTAAGTAAAAGTTCAGTATATGTCCTGTCTACAATAGTAAATTAAATGTATTTAAAGCACAATTTGGGGTAAAATAATTCTGCATAGTGTCATTTCTGGCAAATTCCACCGTCTCATTTGAATTTTGCAAACATTTGACCAGATGAATCACTAATACAGAAAAGAGTTTGACAGAAAGTACTGATTTGGAAGTTACAACTACAACAAGGTTGTTCAAAGGCCTACACCTTTCAATGTTTGAAACAAATTTAATAAATGAAAAACTACATGAAAAGGCGGTGGTATTTTCCGTCAAAATATGTCCTCTCCGAAATCATGCAAGTTAAGCTGACAGATATATGGCCCAGTAAAAAAAAAATGTTGCCTCACAAATCAGTAATTTGTATCCTACAAACATGTGGTATTGATATTATGTTCACTCCTTCAGTTGAGATATGGAACCAGTTTCAACACTGAGACTTTCAATTCCGTCAAAAAGTGTCCTCTCCGACAAAAATGGTATTTCTATGTTTCTGTTTAAGAAACAGGAGCACTTGAGCTCCCACTTATGGTACTATAAGTACTAACATTGTTCCATCATAAATGCATAATTACATCTCCTTCACTCAAGTATACTCAATACATTATGTATGTCAAAAAGTACGTCCTCTCCGAAAATCAGAGATGACATTTTCCAGGGGGTACATATTTGCAGATTTATATCAAAATTAACCTTTGTATGATTGGGGCTCTCCATTTATAAGAATATGGTGTAGTAATTTCAACTAGAATATGGTTAATTAAGTAGGCTTTGGGGGATATGTCCAAGAGACAGTCATGTTTCTGGGTATTCTTATGTACATCATCTTTGAACTAACAGAAAAGTGTATGGTATTAAAGACTAAGTTTACCCTGTTTTTGTTTTACTTAGTTTATGTAGCCTAGCTGTGCAGATTTTGGCAACCATTGATATCAGCAGTAATCCTTCTTGCTTTCTTAGTTGATAGATTCAATGCCATGTGTACCTTTTTCTTAAATGTCGGAGAGGACAAGCATTTTGACACATTCAGATATTTCCATCAATATGGTCCTAGGTTAACATTCTGAACCTAGTAAAATCCTCTCACAAAAATGGACAAACCAACTCAATTGAACTCCTAGGGACTACAGTACCTGAGAGCTGTGAATGTCACACACAACAACTATGAGGCACATACAGATATGAATCCATATTTTTCAGATGTCTGAAAAATGGCAGTTTTTGCATTCAGTTTCCCGTCTGGCAATTAATCCATCCAGATGATGAAACTTAAAACAATGGAAAGGTCAACTCTAAGCGATCCTGCCATACTGCTTTGTACAGTATGGCCTAAACAAAGCTGAAATTGATTGCTTACCCAAGGATGAGATTTCGACTGTCATTGGTGAACCCCTCAACCCCCCCCCCCACACACACACACACATACACCCATTACCCAGGGACACTATTGCTTTAGTAACACTGCTTTCCAGGCAGTTCAGGAAGATTTTCATGACCTGCAGTTAAACATTATGACATTTTTCATAGAGTTCAAAAGGGTGGTCCAGCCACAAATTTAGCCTTGATATGTTTTTAGGACTGTTAATTCCTACCATTTTGGTAAAAGGTCTATCCAATGTACTGTATGGTTCTTGAGTTAGAGTTAAGAGTTAGATGAGGTTTAACGGCTCAGTTCCTAACCAATTGAGATATTGACACTGGCAGGCTAACTTAATACAATGAGTGACATCTCCTCACATTGGTGAAAAGTTTTTTAGTTTTCTTTGTTTATAATGGATACCGGAATGCTTTTTTTTTACCTTGAAATCAGTAGAGGTCAGCCCAACAACAGGGTATGTGAAGGTTTCAAAATATTACCCCCCCCCCCCAATGCATTTAACGATGGCATTAAATTTTGAAGTATTAAACTGGGAGTGTGCATTACAGAAAAGCAAAAACTGCTTTATCAATGTGCGGGGATGATGTCAATCCTGCTTGCTTCAAGTTCAGTTGTGAGAGGAAAATGTGGTATCTTTAACTGGAAGTATCTCAAAATCAACAAACTGAAATTTTATTGAAGTTTCACTAGAATGATTGGATTACTCACTCCAAAACATATTACAGGTAAATGTATGGTTGGACCACCCTTTTAATAACATGGTCTCGGGTGTATCCATAAATTAGGGGTCCAAAGTGTGACAAAGGGGTCAAAATTTAAAAACCATTTAATACTGGTGTAAAGTATATTTTCAAGAAGGTATATGTATCTATTTCTAAAATTTATATCAGTCCTGGCTTTTGTTTAAGACATCCAGGTTATTGATCAACTCTATCTCAAAGCTCCTTTCAAAAATGGCGGAGGTGACTGGGACACCAAAATTGGCAATATATGCCTAGAAAGTTTGTAACTGTGTAATATATCCAAGTCTTTTCCTCACTTTTGGTAAGGCATAAGTGGCAAGGATTTATGACAGAAACAAGTTACACCCACTGAAATTGGTTGTATGCTCAATTTAGAACAAAAGCTCACACCATGGTAAGGGAAATCATGTAATATTTACACTGAAACATATTTATTATCTGTACAGTTTCCAAAAGATAGAGCAAGTAGCTGCTTGAAAATAAATGAACACATAAAACATAAACATTTTTCAGAGTTGTCCCCAATTCATCCAAATATCTTACATTTTTGAGTAACTGGGGTACAGACGGTATGTGTCGGGTGTGACGGGACACCAAAATCCCAGTAATACTGACACAAACAATGCATAAAAGGTTTCACGTAGCATTTACAGAGTACTGTATTCAAGTGGGCAACACTAACAGTTCAGACAAACCTATTTTTTCTTGGAACATTGGATATTTTTACTGTCAGTTGCAAATTTTCTTATGTTACATATAGGGGTGACAGGGTCCTATTGAATTAACATGTGGTGTCCCAGTCACACCCGACCATGTCAACATTACTGTATGTTGTGACTTCTTAAATCATTACAAAATTGCACAAAGTTAAAAACTATACTGACTTGAACTAAAGTAAGAAAAAGATAGGAAGGATTTATCAAATAACAAAACAGCTTCATATTTACAGTAATAATGATTGTCGGGTGTGACAGGGACACCAAAGTGTGACCGGGACACCAAAAAAATAAAATAGATATTCACACTCTCCATACATTTTTCAAGTTTGTCACTTTCTAATTACTTTCCACATCTTTATGATGTTCATATTATCCATCTTAAATCATTTATTTTAATTTTTTTCAGTTTAAAACAGTTTAAATAGCTCTTTGTTGTTCTTCAATGGCGGAGGTTACAGTGGGACACCATGGGACACCATTTTCCCCTTTCAACCAGATAGTGGACAATACATTACAAAATGGGGAAAAAAGGGTAGTATCGATACCATGTGCACACATGTTACAACTCAGGCATGTATGAATGGGATTGGCATAGTTGAGGTGATATGAGAGGGTGGTAATTTTGATGATTTTGTGCGCGATGTGACATGATCAGCGGGACACCAAACACAAAATGTGATTTCCAATGGGTGCCATTATTACAGTTGTCCTTGTACTGCTCAGGTTTAGCATTTTACTTTATCAGTAGAGGTTACCAGTAATTGGACATAGTGATTCAAGTTTCCAAGAGTAACACAGGGAGATGAGGCCTTGTATTAATGTCCATACTAGTATGATGTGACAGGTGGGACAAAGCGTCACATCC
This sequence comes from Holothuria leucospilota, assembly GCA_029531755.1. Lineage (NCBI taxonomy): Eukaryota > Metazoa > Echinodermata > Holothuroidea > Aspidochirotida > Holothuriidae > Holothuria > Holothuria leucospilota. Next base: position 49,244,896 of record CM055968.1, read on the forward strand.
GCCATGCCAACTTTGAAATAGGCGCATTTCGTTAAACATTGTCCCTTAATCTGGAAACTCACATTGTTTGTTTGTCTGGTTCTAATATCTCATCTGATATAACTTTAGGCTATCCAAAGGATAGAATAAATTTTTTATATTGTAATAACTGAAGTAAATTACCCATGTCACAACTTTTACGGATAATCTGGTGGGACACCAAATACATGCTGGATAATAAAATTGTAAACGATAGATCAACAGACTGTAATTGGACATTGAGATACCACAGTTAGTGATAACACATAGAATATTAAACACTTTCAATAACAGGAATCATCTCTAGCCTCAGTTTTAACCATTCTCTATATGCCACAAGTGGCGGATGTGACGGGGACACCATGGACCCCTAATTTATGGATACACCAATCTCAAATGTTTGTACCTCAGCCAAATCAAAGTGTTTTGATTGCTTTTAGAAGTAAATTGTCATATGGCAAGCATACAGTATGCTAAAAATGCATGGCTTCAATACTTGTTAGAACATGTTCCCATAGTTGCTTTCCAAGTTGTTATTAAGGTTGAATTGACATTTTTAAAAAATCTAAAATAATAATTGGTCAAATTTTACATCCACAGAAAAAAAGCCTCTCCAAAAATTCACAACAGGGGACCTTGGAGTAACAAACCAAAACTTCAAAACACTTTCTTTTATTTTCTCAGTTTGTATTTATAATCAGTTGTGTTATTTCCTACTACATGTACTGACTTACCTATTGCAATTCTGTGTAGTATATGTACTGAGTGAATCAGTCTGCTGTACCATTGTTGACTTGAAATGAGCTTTTTCACACTGTTAACTATATTAATACATTGTAATGTTACAGAAAATATGAGAAACTTTCCCTTGTTATTTATATTGCACTATTGCAGGTACTATGAAATAATACAGTAAATCAAAGGCAGTTACTGATTTACTGTGAGCATGTCAAAAAAGTGTCCTCTCCGACAATGAGGAATCTTCTCTGACTGGTTACAGTATATTCACATCATATAGCTGGCTTTTAGGTATTGTTTTGCAAAAAAGGGCACTCAGAAGCAACCAATTTCAGTGTGTTTATTGAAGTAATTGGAATAAAACTTCTAGAACTTATCCTGATGTTTCAGAACCTTCATACTGTATACGGTACCACCTGTTATCAGTCACTCATACATTAAATGAAAACATTTACGGAAAAGGCTATGTACTTTATCCAGAAATTTGAATTGCACAAGTTTCATTTGTCATCTTCCACTTATCAAACATGGCATTAATTCCTATGAAATAATTAAGCCCAAGAACCCTGTTAACACACTCCCTTCTCTGTGTCAAACAAATTGTCCTCTCCGAAAACCACATGTCCTCTCCGACTGATAATTTTGACATCAAATATCTAGACTGTTGCTGAACATAGTGTTTTGAAAATTGGTGTGTAGATGTAGACTGACTATGGTTATCAGCACATTGAAACAGAACTGCTGTTACCACTACTAATGTTTCAGAATTGAAAACTTCATAAAACCATTTCACCACTATCATGTACAGGCAAACAGAAACTTCTGTGTAGGCAAATAGATATGCCACACACTTCAGGATACTGAGTTGTATTTTCATTACACATCATTTTTACTTAAAACAATGTCATCTAGACTCACTCTAAGCAAGAGAATAATGTGATGTGTGGAGTTAGATAATTTCATGTCCCAGGAGCCAAATTTTAGATCATAGATATTTAAAGTTGTATAAAATAAAATTGTGGATACTTGGTGCCTCTATACTTTTAAAATCTTGAATTTGACCTGTCTGCAACACAACAAAATACATACTAAAGAAAAATAAACAACTTTATTTTTTGCCTTCTGTGAGACACCTGATGTACCCTGATTGTAAAACAACCCAAAAGCAGAGTGCAAAATATACTGAGGTTTTTATCACTTCATCAACCAGACTTTCTTGCTTTTTTTTCCTTCTCCAAAGACTTCATTTACTCAATATGACATCCATATGTCAGCTATGAAACTGGTCACTTTTGATCTTTTTGAAATGCTGTTTTTAACACGGTTTTGGAAAACTAATGTCAGGGCTACTCACATGCAACTTCCAACAAAAAGTGCAATTCACTTCCGATTGTGCTTCTCAACATTTGTAGGCCAAGGGACAACTACTGTAACTAACCCATGAAAACTTTGTACACCACGCCACATTAGACATACATTTAGTCCAAGCATTGGGTAGACCAACCTGGTTGGGCTGGACAACACTTACCCTTGATGTTGATAGTACTGAAGTGCCATTACGACCTGTACAATTGTAGACAAAATATAAAATTTTTGTTACAAATGAGAGGTTATCAACACCTGCAATTTTAAATTGTCTTAAGTTCTACAATCATTTTATGGTACATCTCTTGCAATATCTGGTCCATGTTTCACTGCTTCAAGTCATCAGAAAGCTCAAAATTTTAGAGCTAAATTTATTAATCATCAATTAAAAAACCTCAGTCATACTGGAACAACATAAACTTTGCTACACAAATAGCTACAGTGTACTTCAAATTGTGTAAAAAGACATTCATACTTACTTCCAGTACGACTCATCAGCTTGGAACCCCTCCCTGAACCTTCAGGAGTGGGGTTGTGTTCAATTGACTTCACAGCTGCATCTTCCATTTTCTCCCAAATTTCATGGATTCTGTCAGATATTTTCTCCAATGCTAATTTCTATTAAAGGCATACCCAGATAGAAAAATATTCAGTAAGCACATCTTACAGAAAATGAAAGTGAATCTTAATATAGTTTCCTCTATGTACCAATAATTTCTAATATTCTTATGAGATCAGCAGAAGTGCCATAAAATAATGGTGTGAATCAAATTTTTAAGGAACAATTTTCACAATTCTAACTGACCTGTATACAACTTGTGACAACATGCCCATAATATCCAATCTAACAAAAACATGAGAATGCACTAATTTGACAAACAAACCTTCACTCAAGACAATAAACATGTGGTACATGACAATGTGTGACTTAAATATGCCCTCCATGCCTATACAATAAGACTGTATTAAACCATGTATGCTGATACAGGTAAATAGTATAGATGTTCACAAGAATATGCCACACATGTCTATACAATGAGACTGTCTAAATATGTATATGTAAAACACATTCAAGCTTATCTTGTATTGGGCACTGACAAACTTTTTACTATATTTGTCTTGAACTACTTCATATGATTCAAAGACTCAATTGTGGAGAAAGTTAACACATTTTTTTCTGAAATTTTAACCCATTTACTTAAGTCATCATTCATTGCAAAGTCCCTTTGAAATTTAGATGACAAGGAGACTAGTTTATGATGAAAGAAGTCATTAACACCACACACACAGAGAGAGGAAACTTACACCTTCCAACTAAAAGATTGCATGCAAATGAGGGAGAAAGAGAAGAATTGTTTACAAGAAAGACATCTAACATTACTGCATTTAAGAGAAATTCTCTCTAAATATTCTCTGTAAAAAAAGGCTTTTCTTTTATATGTTTTCCTGTTTGATGTTTGAAAGAATTTCTCTTAAATGTTCAATTTCTGCATCAGCTAAATAATTCACACAAAACACTTAGAAATTGTCAAAAGCCAAAGCTACTCTAGAAGATCTTTTATGAAAAAAAAATTCTATATGTTTGTATCAAAAAAAAAAACTCTCTGAATCAAGAGTATTTTCACAACAATTTTTACAAGGGGGAAACAACCATCAAAGGGTGTACTCTGTGACTTGAGAAATCCAGCCCATACCAGTTGATACCATATCCACAAAATGAAAAAAAAAAAGGCCATTTAATTTATGTAAAAATTCACAAGAGATACATGACTTTAAGACCTCAAGTATTCAGTAAGAATAAAATACAGTAGTGATTACCTTCCTAACAAAATCACTACTACTATGCAGTATTTTATCTGGTAATTAAAGGTCAAAAGCAGTCTCCCCAAACTTATTTTGAAGCAATAATTAAATGTCACAGATTTCTTCTTATTTCCCTTCCAGGTATCTTTCATAATATTTTAGGACATAAATATTGCATATTCAAAGTAAACCAAGCAGATGCTCCTTGTAAATTTTACAATTGAGTGAGAAAAATACTGTCACATGATTCTCAAGATCCATTCAGGAAATGGGATAGTTTACTATACAATTCTTTATTGGGGTGACTGCATTCTCCCTTTAAGTTGATCTTCAGCAAAATTTGCCATGGGATTACTAGGGTCAAATCTTGTGGTGTTACTGGCAATGTAGGTTTAGTGCTTTAACCAGGCAACCTTTGCTAGAGGTAACTATGGCTGCAATACTACTTTGCCATAATACAAAATGGAACAAAGCTACTGCTGACTGCAAACGTATTATATGAACAATGCAAACTGTATCCTTTTAATCTCATGGCACATCTGTTTACACTATAAGCACCAAAGACAAATGACAACTCCAACACAAGACCTGTAATATGAAACTAAAGTAACTACACCATCAGCAGTGATTCAGCATGCATGCACTCTTGAAAAACAGAAACAAACTCATGCATGTAAGAATACTTTTACGAACAAATTCATATTCTTTTGCTGTCATTGGCCGAAGGTGTTTTAGTTTCCATCGCTGTTAATACAATTAAAATCAATTTACAAGGAAGTGATGGGAAAAATAAGGTACACAGACATGTTAAAATGTTTAATGTAACTTCATGAACATCAAAGGGGTTTCTTAAAATAAACACTAAATTCAAAGAAAATAGCTATTAACTCCGGGTCAAAAAGGAGAAGTTTCACAGGCAGCTTAAATGAAGTGGGCGCACATCTGTAATTATCACAAAAAGTGAAAGTATCAACATGATATATTGAAACATTGAAAGGAAAATACACCAACGCATAAAAATGAAATGTCCTTTTAAAAGGTCAATAGCAAAGGTACCAGCCTTAGCTTAAAAACATCAGTTAAACCAATCAAACCTCTTGCCTCCCTGGCAAGTCTCATTCTACATGTTTGACAACACAAATACTATATATCATCACCTCAAAACCAAGAAATTATGTCTTATAAATTAACCCCCAGTTCACAAACACAAAATTTTCAGTTGATTAAAGCCAATCACATGTAACTTACAATACCTTGATATGAAAATTCAAACTGCGATTACTGTGTTTGTCCGCTGATTATTAAGCAAACAGGATTTTTCCATGTTGTAATGATAAGTTTGCAATTTTGTAGCAAATTTAGCACATACAACTCATTCTGAAATGTTGTACCACATCAATCTTTTATTTCCATAAGTCTTCAAATAAATTAACGAACCCAGGCACATGATGAAATGCAGAACATACATGAAGACTTGTTCTAATGCAAGAGGTCATCATAATATGAATATCCACAACTGTCACAATTTGTAGACAGATGAGGGTCTTTAAAGCTGGATAATAACCCAGAAAACATTGTGGAATATTCTCACTTGCCAGAATGAATTTTTAATGGATCAAGCAACCCTTATCTTGGTCCATCTTACAAGTCTTCTCCACAAATGTCTAACAATTACACCGAATAGTACGATGACACATTATAGACAAACAGAAAAGACAGTCTTCTTGTAAACTGTTACTGATAAGCTTATTTCTAAAGGCTCAGGTGACATGATGATGTCACCACTACATGTGTGATGCAACCGGGATACAAATTGCAAAGTTGTAATTACTTCAGACTTAGAAGTTCCTTAAGCGTCTACCTTTAAATGGCTTTATGTTTCCACGTTGATTAAAGACTATGAGTTTGAATTACTGCAGCCCCACAAAATCTTATAACTAAATCATTCATGATCACACCTGACATCAGTGGACTGTATCTTCCTCCAACAATCATTTGTGTGCTCATTCCCTTACAAAACCAGAAAGCCAAAAGGCTTAGTGATTCCTTGCCAATGAAACTTAAAAAGCAATCTTCGAAGCACCAATCATGTTTGCTAATGACGTTCTCTCCCTAAACTCATGTTTTGAGGTTACCCTTCTTGAGATAGTGTTTACAAGCTAAGTGTCACATACACACACACATACATACAGCAGACACACACATACATACGGCTAACATGGCATCACCGTTGCATAGATTCCTCTATGTCAGGGAATCAAAAGCTTTGTCTGGTCTCAACCTTTCTCAAATTCACATAGTAGGCCTAGGCCTATACATACTGAAAAGTTTGTATGATGTACGCCACAGAATTACGCCAAATTATGTCATGCAATGGGACTAATATTTCAGGGTATACCGGTATTTTTGTAAGTACAAGTATATACCGGTACCCATATGTTACCACCCATCATAAGATACCAAAGTATCGATGAGAACCGTACCCGATGGTACTGCGAAAATATTTTTTGAAAATACAATTGAATGGAATATTACTGAATTATAAACACCACATCCATTGGATAACTGCCTTGCATTTTTTATATTAAATTATAAACCTGAAACGTGCATTTGATAATTATTTTTCACCATTCCAATAACAAATTTCACCTCGGAAATGTTAATTTTAATGTTATCCTATGTTGCTAATGAGTACCCTTGTGATGTTTGTTTTAACTTGGAGAATAAAAGTTTGCAAAAACAGCTTTGCGTTGTATTTGTAACTCATCTAAGCTTTAAACTATTATAGAAAATATTATTAACCAATGGAGGAGTACAACAGTATTTATGAAAAACTATACATGAAAACATACAGCTTCCTCAAAATGTGCTTGCAGCATAATGGTTCCGTAAGTATAGGCCTACACATTACTATGCATAGTATACAGTGTGCAGATATTTACTAACAAACTGGAAGCCCAGCACCAAGTGGTCCTACTAATTAGAGCTCGGCTGTCCATGTACGTACAAATCAACCGCCGTAAAGAAGTTCAATTGTTTAGCAAACGTATTAACAGCAAATTGGTACGTAAATCACACGTATAGTAATATTAAACAAGTTTGTCCCCCCCCCCCCAAAAAAAAAAGCCAATTACTGTATGTGTTAAGTTAATAGGCTATGTTGTCACATCATGGGGGAAAAACTTTAATTGATCAGATTAGCAGGCCCGTAGCTGGGGGGAAACCACTTTGAGGGGTCACATCAAAGTAGGATTGTCGCTGGCCTGGGGGAGGGGGCTCCCTCCCCTTTGAAAAGTTTTTGTCTTTTTCAAGGAGCCTAGATGCAAAATGGTGTGAGATCATTTCAAAATTTGACAGAAGTAGTCTTGAAGGTTTAGTTATTTTTTCTTCGTTTTTGATTTTCCAGGGGGGCAAGTGTCCCCCCTTGCCTCAACCTTGGACGCCCATGTTGTCAGAGCTAATGAAATTACGGTATGATCACGAATGTACCTCTAGTTATTTTCACATACAGGATTCCGTCTGCCAGGAAAGAAAAGTGGCCGAGTGGGCGGAGAATAATCCCCTACACTTTCAAAAGTAACATGCCCGTCACTCAACTGTTGATGCCCATTCAAGCTGAGGCACTCCAGGCAGGCCTATGGACCCGGCAAACTTTGCAGTAACTTTGCCAAAACACTGAACATGATCTTTGAAATTTATGATTGATAAAAATTAATATTGTCAATGCAGACTCATTGACTCATTCTGTAATTACTTTTGTTAAAAAAATATAAATAAAATCATACTTTTGCCTTCAAAATACAACATTGAAAAGGTATTTTTCGGCCACCAAGTTCTTTAGGCAGTCAACTTTATCGTACCTCATTACGTACATTTACGATGCTTCTATAATGTACACTCATGTATAGCCAGGCTAAGTTTAGGTAGCACAGGGCGAGCCGGGCTAAAATTAGTAGGACCCCACCAAGTGACTGCTATCCGGAATTGCGACTGAACGAAACATAAACTGGGGAGTACTGTACAATTGCCACAACCCCATTAGCAATATCATGGCACCCTTAAGGAAGAGTTGGCGCTCTATTCCCTTCTACCATAGCACCACAGTGGACACAGGTTGGGCCAAGTCCAGGGTAACATATGGCGGAGCCACTCCATGAATGTTGCGAATAAGGGTCCAAGGAACCATTAACTGACATCCATGTACCAATATTCCATTTTCAATAGTACATAGTCGGGCCGAAGCCAACAGTCGGGAGAATGGCAGTGACAAATAATGCTATCTATGCTCAAATCTTTTTGTTCTTATTGTGAGTCAAGTATTCACTTCTCTTAAATAAGAAGAGTATAAATATTGCTGCCACATCCCTAGCCACATCCCGGCCATAATCTTAACCAAAGTCTCTCACAGAACAAACTATAAATGGAACTTCGAAGCCCACAGTACTGCCATGCAACTAGGCCTACTTGGCTATTTCACACCATCCTACCGTGTAATGCATATACACAAACACAGGGTGTAGGCCCACATGTGCTTGTTTTTAGGTGTTTTAGTATCATAAAGAGGGGTAGGTACTGCATGCACGCACTGTATATTACTAGTTTACTACATAAGTATCCGTTCGATACTGTCCACAAATCGATGGACTGCACTCGACTACGTACGCATTATGTAGGCCTATGAGTTGATAGATCGAATGTGGCCTACTGTCTTTGTGATTTGCTACAAAGCATGAAAAATTTGCTGCATGAAATGTGAACTAGGGTTGTAGCCTACCCACAAATATTAGCAGAAAATTTTGTTGTGGTTCACTGACCTGGCGTGGACCAGAGTAGCTACAACCCTGACTCTCTATCACTTAATAAGCTTAGTTTTGAGCTGATGAATCTAAACATGTTTGCAGGTATTTTGTGTTAAAAACTGGACTATTTTCTCTAATGGAACCAGTATTGCGGTATTACCGGTACCATTTGTGGCAGTACCAAATTTCAGCGGTACCGTGAAACCTTACAGGGGACTAGGCCTATGCCACGCCAACTTGTTGTTAACACCCCAATCTCAGAAAGCATAATCCTGCAGCCTGACACTACAATACATTACTGTTGGTTACTGCAGACATAGGCCTACTGTGTACTTGGCTTAAGGTGTAGGCTAGGCTAACATTAGTGTTTGTTATAGTACCGACATTCACTTTAGTATGCCCCCCCCCCAATGACGTCGCCATCGTGCACCAAAGCGGGCAAAGCCAGTACGGCATACAATTTCATTTGCCACAGATCTGCATGAAAACTCTTGAACTTTCCTGTATGGGCCTAGGCTATACTCGTAGGCAGGTCTTGGCCTAACTGATTTCTACAAATCATTAGCCAGCTGCCTACATGTAACTTTGTAAGACCCTTCATTCTAACAATACTTGCACTTAGTAACACTAACAAGTAACAGTTAGTCACAGGCTGTCCTAACGTTATACAGTAAACGAGTAAGTTAATACCTTAGGCTATATACAGTACATATAATAGTGGAAAGGTAGCGCACTTCACAGCCTTTCGCCTTTCGGTACCAACTTCGCCTGCCTGAATCACGCTGTTCATGCCTTATTCTCCGTTATCAATTCACAACAATCTTCCAATCGTGCCCGTACAGCACTTCTGTGGTATGACGACTCATTTGGACCGATAAATGTGTTTAAAAAAAGGAATATTTTTCTGCGAAAATTTCGTTTGCACATGATCACGTTTAGTCGTCGCGATGGTGACGTCACTTGTATAAAGGGATTTCCCCGATCTTCGAAATCCGGATAGTTCGGCCTATCGTCATGAGAGACTCACTACGTCAGGACAACTATCCAATGGGAGAGCTGAATACCATCAGCTAACAGCTATCATGATCTTCTGGATACGGATGCCCTTGGGGTATGGTTAAGTTTTACAGAGCGTGTAGTAAATATACGTAGACCGTTATCACATTATTGATATGAATGGTTCATCACAGCTACCGTAGAATGAAGACCTTTAAAGAAAATGCCAATTTTGACCTCAAATGACTTCTAATCTTCATGAAATTTTAGGACAAATATGTACTACATAAAAGCCAGCTACACAGCAAGTTTCAAGTTAAACCAAGTTCTACATTCAAAGATATTGTGCTTGGACGATTTTGGCCCTTTTCACCTCTGGTGACCCCAAATGACCTTTGACCTCTACCAAAAACGATAGGGATCACCTTCCTGATATGGGCCATGCACATGCCAAGTATGAGATTCCTTGAAGTTACACATCTTGAGATAGAGTGTTTACAAGCAATTTCTATGGCGTTCACTATTTGACCTCTCGTGACCCCAAATGACCTTTGAGCTTCACCAAAAACAATAGGGATCATCTACTCAATATAGGGTATCCACATGCCAAGTATGAGGTTCCCCAAGATTACCTTTCTTGAGATAGTGTTTACAAGCAGCGTCACACACACACATACATACGCACACACACACATACACACACACATACACACACACGCCATCACCATTGCATAGATTCCTTGCCTGCCTTCGGCAAGGAATCAAAAAGTGTCAACCTGTGTCTGTAACCACACGTGATCACACGTGGAAAACAAAAGAACTCACATGTGTTCTTGGGCGGCAAACCTGTGTAGTTGGGACCCTCTGGACACAGGTTTGACACAGGATGACACACCTTTCCTGCCTTTAATTTCAAGCCACAGTTTTTGTCTCAGAATTCTTTGTTAACATTGGTTTAAACTGCCACAGTTTTTGCATGTAAAACCTATGAAAACCTGTGGCAAATCTGCATCAAACCTGTGGTAAAGTGTGGCAACTGGTCAACCTGTGTCAATGTTAAGGGAAAATACAGGTTTTCATGCGAAATACCTGTGATCACCCATAGCAGACACATGTGAAAACCTGAGGATTTGGAACTAATTGCCACACATTTCTTGTAAGGGTAATAAATATGGCAAATCCACATGTGGCATATAAGGCCTACTATTACTATTGTTTCTAATTAACATGAGAGCTCTACAAGTTTTTTAACTTTGACCCTTGCTAAGCCCATAGTCACCATCAACAATTCTCACCACCTCCCCCCACCCCCACCCCCCCCCCCAAAAAAAAGATTCTTCTCTTCATTTATTTTTGTACCTATCGAAAGCATTTTATATCGAAATACAGAATGAACTGGAAAAATGTTGAGTTCCACCAACAATTTAATTTCAGTTATCAACAGTTCCAACATACAGACCATAGTCATGCCATTTCAGACTAAAGGCCTCTTTAAGGGCTGACTGAGAAATTGTTCCTAATTTCTGTAGTGTTAGGATACAGAAAAGTGAGAGAAAATGAAAATTTACAACACAGATACTAAGGTCTTATTTTCAGATTTCTAAAAAATAAGCTTCTTCACAATCTAGATTGCCCACAGAAGTGTGGAATGCACACCACACTCAAAATACAAAGGATACACATAATTTGTGACAGGTTATGAAACAATTTTAAAACAAAAAGAAGGTGCATATTTTCTTCAAGATACAAAATCACGAGTAAGAACCCTCCATACACTTCCGTTTGATCTAAACAGCAATGACTTGAACTTTTCAAAAACACTTAATTTTTTTGGACGTGTGTTGTAAGTATAGCAGAGTGATTGTTTACTCCCAGATTTTCAGGATATGCTCAAGTACAGTCAAGGCTGCAAAAAAGCTTATTTAGAGCTGTTACAAATATTGAAATAACACGTCTAATCTAGACACACAAAAACATATTTGATTCAAAAAGAAACCCAAATGAAGCCACTTACATGGATGTCAAGAAGATCAGCATTTTGCATTTGTCGCCATGGCAACTCCGAAGCAGTTTCAGGAGCTGAAATTACAGGAATCATAAAGTATTTCATTCATCAGTTTAAAGAGCTGTCATTACCTGAATTAACTTACTTAAGTTCCAATCAATGAAGAAAAAGTTAATGTCTTCAGAAAACTGCACTTTTCTAAAATTTCTGGGACAAAAATGACTGTTCCATTCATTTGCATTAAGGGAGAGGTGGATTGCTACCAGTATTCCTCACACCAGGAACAAGTTCAAATGGATGATGACATGTTTTGTACCAGGCTGTAATCCTACCAGTATGCTAGAGCCATTAAAACAATTATTCTACCATTTGCATGGTAACCGATACCACACTTCAACCACGGGATGTGAGTATGGGGCATAATAGACAGCGGCTTGTACTCACTGGTATTTGTAGATGGCTGTGATAACACGTATGAAGGTTTTTCTAGCATTATGAGATCATGCTAGCATGAGCCAATGGTTACAGCACCCACATGTTTGTCTTTAACCTTCCCATATTCTGGGGAGTAATGAATGCTTAATTTACAAGGAATGCTCCTTATGATAGTCCTGAGGTATATTTCTGACCAGGAAAAGTCCTGAAACTGCTTCCAAGGAGATACGACCTTGGAGGGAATTAAAATTTTACCAACAGGCTTAGACATTTACATCAAAGTCTGCCACATGTGGGTCTATAACTGTAAACATTAAACTATGTATAATGTTAGTCAAAAGCATAAGCACAAAATCCAGGGGAGTGGGAGGGGGAAGAGGAATGGGGGAAATACCCCCATCCATCTTGTCAGATGCTCCCATTGACTTTCACTTCTTCACTCAGTAAAGTTTACTTAAATGGCCCTCCCCCTCCCCCCCCCCCTCCCCTTTCACCCACACTTTTTAATACATATCTCCTCTACTGGCCAAAGACTGAGTAGCAATATTACAGAACCAGGAAAGGCTTTGACATTTGGCACAAACTTACCAGGCTCAATAAATGAAGATGTAACTGCTAGGCCAAGGTTATGGTAAGATAATGGGTTCTGTCTTGTGAGAGCATCATGGTGTTCACTAAAGTCAAACCTTAGAGAAAAAAAGTAAAACAAAGATGCTGATTGCATAATTAGTACTACTTAATAATTTTAAACGAGAAATAAAATACCTGTTGAAGAAGAGATTCAAATTTGATTAATCTGAAGTTTTACCAGTACTTTATATGCTATCACCTGCAGGAAAGAGTTTAACAGTATGCTCTGTTTAACTTGAAATGTTGAAATGCAATCACCCCTTGACAACACCATTGACAGTACTGCCAAAAGAACTCTACTGGCAATTCCATAAAACATACCCGCAGCAATAGTACATTACTGGCTCTACATTCATCTTGAACTTCTTCTACCTTACCCAATGAGCAATGACATAAAATTATTGTTTATGTACCTTTTTATGGTGTGTTATATGCTGCCCTTTTTCAGCTAAAAACCTAAAATTTGGTAAAATCCCCCAAAGGTGTGGGATGTACACTTCTCCCAAATACCCAAACTGAAACATTTATCACTTGCTACTTGCTGTTGCTAGAACTACTGAGCATGCATTAATACTACTAGTATTTATAGTCTGAAATCATATGGTTAAGATGTTATTTGTTGATGATTATGCCACATTCTTGCTGTGACAGACAGACATTTGTGTGTGAGTACATCACAAAGTGTTCGTAAAAATGTCGGGAAAGAGATGTTATTGGTATTTCGTTTCAAAACACAGCTTATCTTCAAACAAAAATTAAAAGCTGAAAAAGTGACTTTCTCTGAATGATCATGACAGAGAGCTAATATTTTAATATTTCTCTGGTTTGTTAAGGAGAATAGGATTTGAAACCCTGTATTTAAATGTATCGTACAATGTGTATGTTCCACAAAATGCAAGCAAAATCTAACCTCCTTTAGCCATTTAGATAGGAATAAATACACAGTCTGAAATGTAGGTCCAAAATTAAAGGACTACCCTTAGAGAAGATGTGATCACACAACTGTTTATGCTACAGGGATGTTGGCTGACAACATATGCTTTAAGAAACCTAACAAAACTTTAAGAGCATGACAAAGCGGAGGTAAGTAGGAGCAAAACAGATTCTTGGTACTAAATAGGTGCAAGTCACACTGGTGCTAACCTACTAAGACATATCTGATACTTTCTACTTCAGTTCTGTGATGAACTGCCATAATTTGTAAAGCTTACCACTTTCCCTCCCCAAAACAGCAGGGTGCAACTGGAACAATATCATCAGTGGCATTGCCAAGGGGGAGGCCAGGGGGCATTTGCCCCACACTGGGTGTTCTCCCCTTTGCTTCATTCTAATGGTGACAAGTTTGTAAATACCCCAGAGCCTCCTCGGGTTCGTCCTCTGGACCCACACCAAAGAACTGTTTTTGGGCCCACCAAGGCACCTGCGGTGGCCCCTGGACCAAAAGGTCTACGGGGAGGGCTTCGCATCACCACAATACCTCCAGGGCTGCTCTGTCAATTCCTGTTTTATGTGCACCTCCGTTGGAACACTGTGCCCCCTCACCCCTCCTTCCACTTCGAAATGTCTGGTGACACCACTGAATATGATGGATAAGTTACATTGATCTACTCCAAGAAACCTACATGTGGTGTGGTGACTGCCAATACTCTTCAGCTAGATCTCTGTCTTCCTCTTCCTCAACAACATCTCCTCCATCGTGCTCTTGCTCTGGATCTCCTTGCTCTGCTACTAGGAGGAACATTTACCAAAATGAATAAAATATTCATATTTAGGAATTACACAAATGTAGTTTGAAATTATGATGCACTTCTTATACACCAAATGAATACACTTTTGCTAAAATTTATTTATTACTTTTTGTGGAAGGCTACATGAGCAAATAATTTTGTACACCCTGCTTTCAAAGAACTCCACTCACCTACACACATGACACCTGTTTTTTGGTCAAAATGGATGGAACACATGCTAGTTTTTCACAGTAAAGTTTTCAAATAGGTTAATTTTCTGCCATCTCACCATGTGCTGGGTTAATGGTTTTTCTGCATCAGGCCTAAAAGGTCAAATAATGTCACAACATTTCTCACTCTCATTGAACTTAACCCTGTAACCCAGCTTTAAAGTGTCAGTAAAGTACACTCTTTTGTGGAACATCTATTTCTGGCTTTTTTTGGAGGCCTTTACCCTCATTATTGATTATGATAAGGTACAGGGCTTGAAATAACCGACAGCACCGACAGCCAGGGCTATCCTGCCCTTACTGATATCCGTGGTGCCCCTCAGAAATGTCCTATGAAATAACATAGACCTATAGCCAATTTGCTCATTTTGGCTGTGCCCTTTTTTAAGCTTGTTTCAATTAAGCCCTGTAGGGTATGACCATTAGGGCACCTGAAAAGAGCTTCAGAAAAGGGGCAACGAAGCAATATTTTAAACTGGAGTTGAGTGACACAAAGTAATCTGAAATATTTTGCCTTTTTTGGGAGAAGCCATCAAATTTAGTCAAATAAGTAGGCGTTACATCTGGGTGATTAAATTTTTCTCAATTTTGGCACCCAAGCTGCTGCCATTATGGTATGACCTTTGTCTATGCTTCTCATTACAGAATCCATCATCATGCATATTGACAGCAGTGAATTGTTAACAGTGATAGGTAAGTGTACCATCACTGTAGGACATTATGACACACTCATGACATGAATTAGCATGAAGGTACCTTCATACATTGAGTAAGTTTTCCATCAATATTTTTGCTGATCACCAGCAAGTCATTAACAAAATAGCAGGAAAGGGTCACACAATACTGCAGATCATTCATGCTACTTTGTTGCTAAAATTGCTGACTTATTGCCAATGAAAAAATAGTGCAGATTATTTTATGCTACTTTGCTGGCAGAATTGCTGGCTTATTGCCAATAAATACAACATAATAGATTATTCATGCTACTTAATTTTTGCCAGAATTGCTGACTTCTTGCCAATACAAAAATACTGCAGATTAGTTATGCTACTTTACTGTCAGAATTGCTGACTTTGCCTATTGCTTGGGTGTGCAACACTGTAATCATCATGCTACCATTATTTTTCCATTCATGATTTATTATTATTATTATTATTACATATTGAGATCTGAAACACACACAGTGAAGTGAGTGCACCCCTTACCCTATCTTAAGAATACCTAATACATAGATAAATAATGATCAGATAGTCCCTTACGAAAGCTCCTCACAGAGGGAATTTCCTGCAAATCCAGAGGAAGATCATTCCAAAGTCTTGTAAAAGATTTGCCAATTATCTAGAACAAACTTACTCACTAGATGTATAGAGTGTGCACACAAGATAAAAGATGTATCACCAGGACATGACAAATCGTTCTTTCAATGAAATCATGTACTACAAGATCATGAAGGGTGGGGAGGGGTCACATGTTTTTCTAGGGATGTATATTAAATAACCAACTTACTGTCAACTTTAGCTGAAGAAACTCTCTGAGTAGTCACATCACCTGAACCATCTGTAATGAAGACACTTCTCTCATCCTGAGGTATGAAACAGTCAAAACATATAAAACTAGAGATAAGTTTGAAGTATTTCTCCCTTCTATAAACATTAAAGAAGATTTGAAATCTTTGAGGGAGGATGGTGGCCTATTGGTTAAGGTGTTCGACTTGTGATTCCAAGTATTGCTGGTTTAACTCACACCTGAGTCATTACGTTGTGTCCTTGGACAAGATGCTTGATCTCACTTGTCTCTCCCCCACCCAGGGGTTTAATGGGTACCTGTGAGGCAACTTGTCATCAGGCATGCTGACAGAGCTGCTGCCACACTGGACGGATTATCTCCATGACGATTTATCCTTCAAAAAGGTACTATTCTGCTGTGCCTTTGATTAAGATTGCCTAAATATTGGCGCATTAAAAATGCAAATGTTATTACAATTTTTTTTGTCACACTTAATTGACAAGTCCAATGCTCGCACAATTCTTCTCCTTTTAGATTACGTCCTTCCATCCACTCCCACATTGTCACTAGAACCAGGTAATAATGTCTACCCATATTCATCAATGTTTTGTTTAAATATTATGCTATCCACAACATCATACACAATCCACTAAACAATCAAATATTATTCATGTAACATTGTCCCTGCATCTTACAGGATGCAATTCCGTTACTTTTCTGTGACATTTTCTTGACTAAATAAGGAAAATCCATGCTCCAGTTCATGCAAGCACATGTGAAAACTATTAAACTTGCTCCATGCAGAGCCCTTTAGACACACAAAAAATTTAACAAATCAATAACATATTCTGTACAAAATTCCGTGACTTTTGCCTGACTTCAAACATTCTTCCAAACTTCCATTACTCTGTCAGGCCTGGAAACTGATCACTACATTGTATGACTTTTTCCTGACACTTCAAGCTGCTAAAATTTAAGCTGGACTGCATTCCTTAGCACAAAACCATCAATTATAATTAATAATGAAAAAAATAGCCAAGGATTCTTCATACAAACAAAAAATAAAAATATCTTTCAAATAAACAAAACATCCAAAAATATTTTGTAATACACAATACATCCAAACATCCACAAGAACAAAAGAACCAACCATCATACATTATAAACAAAACATCCACCATCATTCCAAATGAAACAAACCACATAGAAACATTTACCTGATTTTCTGGAGGCATAACATGACCTCTGTCAAAGGAAGCTGTTTCTAAAAGGAAGAAGAAAAATTTGATGTAGAAATTGATCACTACATTCTATGACTTTTTCCTGACTTACCCAAGCTGCTAAAATTTAAGCTGGATGGTATTCCTGGATCAATCCAGGGCTTTTCCTGGATCAATCCAGGGCTTTTCCTGGTTTGGTGGTGTTTGAAATACATGGGCGTGTATTCTAATACGGGTTGGGTAGATACATATAATAATACCACCGCCCTCTTTATCACATTTGTTGCTTCACTGAAGACAATTTTTAATTGCATACATTTGTAACTTTGCCTTTTTTATTAATATGTTCCTCAAGTAGACCTCAAGCAGCATAAAGTTCCAAAACATCAGCTTACATTGTGCTCACAAGGTGCCACTGATACAACAATACTGCCAAATTTCATTCCCCCTTGTTTGAAAATGGTGTAATATTCCTCATGATAAGTTGCAACTTTCTTCAAATTTGGTATGGAACTACAAAAGAACTGATACTAAAACTCTATTCTTAGTTTGCGGGAAGTAAAGGATAAATCTCACGTTAACCCTTTCAGAACCACACACCTGTACCGTACCCTCACCCAGGACTAACCACTTTGTACAGTGTAGTAATGAATATGACAATGGAATTTCAGTCTTTGTTTTCTAAACTAAATCACCTTCCTACAGAAAAGTGCTGGACACAAGTTTTGTTTAGAATTCAATAATCTTTTATTTGATACCAAAATATTTTTTTGTATAATGATTTAATACCTTTCATAAACTCCAGGGCTAGAAGCAAGCCTTGGCCAAAACCCCTCGTATCTACAGGCTACAGTATATTGCATATGCCATACAGTTGGCCTATTGGCAGGGCTTGAAATAACAGGGGCCTGTGGGCCCAATGCTCCTAGAAATTTGCTCGGGCCCGTAGCTTCTACAGGGGAAGGGGCCCGGTTGGCTCCTAAATATTTCAAGGCCAATTGTACAGTCTGCACATGAACTTCTCCATTCACATTCACGATCTTATATCTTGCACGGCCTATGTATTTCGTATCCTGACAGTCAATAAAAACTTGCGAAACACGCATTATTTCTGAAATCACTTCACATTGCTCATAAATAGTCTGCTTTGTCACAACAAGGAACATCACTCATGTAGGCATACACCGATGTCAGTTATGAGTAATGTAGGTGGAGCCTCACAAGATTAACAACTGGCGACAATCTCCTTTTCAACCTCCGTACCTACAGCTTGGCATTTGCACCGCTTAATTTAAACTGTACTGTAATATGCAGAGACCTGCTCTGGAAACAGTACAAGTACGCCATCGCTATAGTGCAAATGCTATGCAATACATGCAAGAGACCATGCAACAGTGGGAAGTACATTCTTCAATGATCGATGTAAAAAGGAATGGTGGAATTAAACTCATGGTACACTTGTATGAATTTTTTCACCTGCAGCACACCGTATTATGCATCCCATGAAATATCGAAGTCGTTCGAATTTTGGAAGAATGTGAACTATTTACGAGACGTTAACTATTACAAAACTTGGTGAACGTAGCAAACTATTGTTACAGCAAAAGCCATGGACACCACACATAGGTATACAGTCGAAAACCTATCACACGTAATGCAAATGGTTAGCTTTCATGACTGATTGGTTGACGGGAATTTCAGTGCCCTTCATTTTACTGGTCCCGGGAAATACCAACGAGAAGATTTTGAAATACCTTCAGTGTAAACTTTCTCTGTCATGAAAGTGTACACTGTATGCAACATGTATGGTTGTGTAAGTACTGGTCTCAGAGGGTGTGGACAGATTGGTTTCAGGCTAGTTTCAGCCTCAACTTACATTAATTATACCCATACTACACAAGTTTCCAAGCACGTTAAAAGTGCCTGTAAACTTTAACAGTCTTTTTTTATTTGTTAGCTTTGGGCCCCTTGATTTCTCATTTGGCACCTAGATTCCATGAGCTAGGGGATTGGCTGGTCCCCAAAGTTTGAAGGCTTATTTTGACCCCGATTGGTTAGGCTAGTAGCCTGGTTTCAGTGCACATTATCTTGGAACATGTCAATACTGGCAACATGCACCATACCATACATCATACATCAGCTAATTTGTGCTCTGTACAATGAATGTAGGCTCCAAAGTGATGGCGCTATGCACATATTCATTTTCTCTAGAGAAAAATGTCTGGTGTGGCTGTCACCACAACATGATCATGGTATTTTGCCATTGTGGCTGAATGGGGAGAGTAATCTTGATAGGGTTAACTGCAAACAACCAGTCCCTCCTCCTTTTTTGATAAATCTCAGGCTCATTCCAAAGCTTGGATTTATCAAACAAAAGGATCTGTAGATCTGCTGACAAACGCTACAATTAAAGTGTTAGACATTACTACAAAGGTGGCAACCTGGTGAGGCATTCTAAGATTCATCAGGAACTTAATGTTTTCTTTGGAGTTACTACAATTACATATGTACACTTATCTTCATTAGAAATCAACCCAGCCACCAGCATTTTAAACGAAAACAAGTAGTTTTTACATTTGCAATACTACGTAATTAAAAATCACAAAAGAAGTTTCCTTATTAATACCCATTACGGTGAGTGTATCTCCTCCACCACCAGTATCTTTCTCATTTCCACTTTTCTCCCTTTCCTCCACATCTCTGTCTCTTCTATCAAGAGAAGCTGATGGTTGTTTCAAAATAGACTTCTCTGGTTTTAGAGGTTGCACAGAAGCAACAGGCTTGGTGTATGAAACAGGAGAATCAGCTTCAGGTGATTCATAATTCTAAGGAAAACCAGAAGATAATATTTAAGTGATGGTATGATGACTTAAAGACAGATTTGCATCCCCTCAAGTATGACTTTTACTTGGGGGTAGGCAAAACTCTCAATTGGTGACTACTTTTTGATTGACATCAGAGTTACAAAATTCAAAAGATGCAGAGCAGCTCTTCTATACAGCATGCACAGAGAATGTTTTTATTACACTGTAGGGCCTTGCATGCTCACCAGGATATGGCCTTAAGCAATTAACTATGTTTGTGTCTGCAAAAGGAGAAGCAAATGACAGTTATAGCATAGGTGGGACTAGAACTAACTCAGTTGGGAGAATTGGAACTGTCTGGGATGAGGAAGATTTCCCCTTTAACTGATAGGCATCTGGCAGTTTGCTTGCTTTTAAAGATTGGTACATATATATACATTTGGATACAGTTACCTTGTGCCACTATTTTGTTCTGCAAGTACAATAGCTAAAGTTTATCAAAAACACACTCTTCTGCCTCAGCAGAGAAAAAGTACCAATTGCCAACCTCTGATGACCTTTGACCTCCATCAATAGATTGGGCTTTCAGGACTTGCACAATATCTACAGAAGTTGTAAAAGTTCCTTCATTTCAAAGTTTCCACTTCTGATATGTAACTTGTTAACAACATTGTTCCATTATCACATCTGGTAAACCCAACTGCAAAAGATATTAAGCTTTTTTTTCTCAGACAATTTTTATTATTGAAACAAACTGTGAAGGAAGGTAAAACAGTAAGAATTTTGAAATGTTGTCCATCATTTGTTCAACCTTCAAGGACACCGGTAGTGTTGGTATGTCCCGAAGGGGTTCATTTTAGGAGCAACTTTTGTCTACCTATAAAATGCCAACATAAACAAAATTACTGAGAAGCTGGTGAGTAACAGAAGTAATTCTGCAGTGTAAACAATAAGAATAACGCACTATAACACACTACACAATTTCTTGCATTGATAATGAGTTATCTCAGAAGTGGAACATTTAAGCATTTTCTTATGAATGAAACTGTCACTGTTTTACCTCATAAATTTGTACCATAAGGAGAAATACAATGGTAAACATTTTTGATATATTTCCTAAGCCCCCCATAAAAAAGGAAAATACCTTTTCTGTTTGGGCTGAATGAGACTCTTTTTGATACTTTTCAAGGAGTTTGTTTATTCGATCTTCAAGCCAAATCACTCTTTTGCGTGCTGCACCGACATCACCTCCACTGTGAGAGATATCTTCCAATTTAAGTTTTGCATACACCAGTTCACTATTCAACTTTCCTACAACCTGTGAAAGGGAATGGAATTGATAATGTCTTGTTAACAATCTGTTCCTATATAATTATACAGGTATATCACACATGTAAACAGTGACTATATAGAAGGGGGTAGAAGGGGCAGTGGGGGCAAGGGTTATGATACCCCTCTTAGCCCCATACAAATCCAAAGGGATCTCTGTAAAAATTATGCTCCCTTAAAATTTCTTGCAACACATGGTTGTGAAGGGTCATGGAACACACAGTGACCCTTGCATAAACACTTCTGAAACCTACATTGCAGACAGTCCAAAAAGTCAGTAAAAATTTCTGGCTGGTCTTTGCATGCACTCAATATAGATACATGTTTCTTCATTACTGACTTCTGTAAGACAAGTGCAATTGCCTCCTTACTATAGTACTCTCCCTACCCTTGAGTAGGATTATTGTTTGGAGGACCATTACAACCCCTCCTGCAATCCATTCTCCTTCCAGCTATCATCCCCATTTGACAGATAGTAAACTTGACTGAGAGTTGGTATGAGTTTCTTTACAAGTTTTAAGTGTAATATTATGATCTCTGTGGCATATTCATTGCCAATGTCACTATATACACAACTAAAAGCTTCATTCTGATTACAGCGATTTTATCCCAGATGTTATGGCACTACACCACTGGACCCATTCTCCTGGGTACCCACCATGAAAGAAAGAAAGAAAGAAAGAAAGAAAGAAAGAAAGAAAGAAAGAAAGAAAGAAAGAAAGAAAGAAAGAAAGAAAGAAAGAAAGAAAGAAAGAAAGAAAGAAAGAAAGAAAGAAAGAAA
Organism: Holothuria leucospilota; assembly: GCA_029531755.1. NCBI lineage: Eukaryota > Metazoa > Echinodermata > Holothuroidea > Aspidochirotida > Holothuriidae > Holothuria > Holothuria leucospilota. The sequence goes on from CM055968.1 coordinate 49,267,282, forward strand.
GAAAGAAAGAAAGAAAGAAAGAAAGAAAGAAAGAAAGAAAGAAAGAAAGAAAGAAAGAAAGAAGAAAGAAAGAAAGAAAGAAAGAAGAAAGAAAGAAAGAAAGAAAGAAAGAAAGAAAGAAGAAGGAAAGAAAAGAAAGAGAGAAAGAAAGAAAGAAAGAAAGAAAGAAAGAAAAAGAAAGAAAGAAAAAGAAAGAAAGAAAAAGAAAGAAAGAAAAAGAAAGAAAGAAAAAGAAAGAAAGAAAAAGAAAGAAAGAAAGAAAGAGAGAAAGAAAGAGAGAAAGAAAGAGAGAAAGAAAGAAAGAAAAAGAAAGAAAGAAAGAAAGGAAAAAAGAAAGAAAGAAAGGAAAAAAGAAAGAAAGAAAGAAAGAAAGAAAGAAAGAAAGAAAGAAAAAAAGAAAGAAAGAAAGAAAAAGAAAGAAAGAAAAAAGAATGAAAAAAGAACGAAAGAAAGAAAGAAAGAAAGAAAGAAAGAAAGAAAGAAAGAAAGAAAGAAAGAAAGAAAAAGAAAGAAAGAAAGAAAGAAAGAAAGAAAGAAAGAAAGAAAGAAAGAAAGAAAGAAAGAAAGAAAGAAAGAAAGAAAGAAAGAAAGAAAGTAAGTAAGTAAGTAACACTTTATTGCTCCATAAAAGGAAATTGAAATACTCGCACATAAAAAGTAAAAATATAAAGACAAAAGCAGTATGTACAATGACAAAAATTAAGGATTCAAACATTAAGACAAAGACTAAAAATGCTTAAACAATAAAACACTAGAAAAACCATCAATAGTGACGACCCCACCTAAGGACTCAAAGAAACATTATAAAGTCTAATTGCACGAGGTATAAAAGAGTTCCGGTGGCGGTCAGTCTTAAGTTCAGGAAGTCTCAATCTGCCAATACCTCTCGAGATGATGCTGTTATGGAATTGTTGAAATAAAGGGTGATTACAGTCATTCCACACAGAGTCCAGCTTGGCTTGGAGCAGGCACTGATACACCGAGTCAACAGCAGACTGAGATATACCAATAACCCTTTCAGCTTTCTTAATTATATTATCAATACGATCCCGTTCTAACTTGGTTACATTCCCACCCCAGCAGACCAGGCAATACCTCGAGACTCCACAGATGGTAGCCTTGTAAAACATATCCAAAATAACGGGGCGAACATTGAAATGTGCCATTTTCCTGAGACAATAGAGTCTGCTGTTCAGCTTCTTAATAATAACATCTACATGATCCCCCCAAGTTAGCTTATTATTCAAAATCGCACCCAGATATTTGTAAGTTGAAACACGATCTACTTCCTCCCCCTTTATAATGACCGGCGGTGGTGTATTAACGTTACGCCTAAAATCAATAATAATTTCTTTTGTTTTAGAGATATTTAATTGCAAAAAGTTAGAGTCACAATAGTCTACGAATAATTGCAGCTGGTGGAGGTATGTCCTATCATCATCTCCATGAATAAGCCCAGATGAAAGTGGACAATCGACCTCGAGCCACACACTGGCAAATGTAGAGGGTAGCAGTGCTCCAGTAGAACATTTGCAAACTGCAATGGTTTTCAGTCACTACCTAATTTGCAATCATTGTCAGTCAAAATATTTTATTAGCATTTAAACTACATGTGGAGGATGCAGAATTTTTTCTAGAAATGGTACATAATAGCTGTAAAAGCTATTTTTTCAAAGAAAAAATTCTCAGGGATGACCCCACTTGTGACTTTCTGCCAAGAGCGTTTACGTAGGAAGGTGTCATCAGACATAACAGAATGCAGCCTCCACTGAAAGATGTTGCCAATGGCATTTTGCCCACAGACACCCATGTTCATGCCTATGTATAAACTAGCCACAATAATATCATGTCATTGTCTCAGAGTACCTGACCATCAAAGCAAGAGTATGAATATATAAACTGGCAAGATATACAAATATGTCACTAGATCAATTATGGTGGGGGAAGGGGGAAGGGGATAATGGTTGGAGATGTATAATAATCACAATCAAAATCATGTACCAAAGGAAGTTAAACAAGAGCAGAGACCCAGCAAGCCAAAATGGATGACAAAGAAGCTCAAGAAGTTGACCCATAAAAAGAGGACAGTATGGAAAACCTACAGGGAAAATAGAAGTCATTTTCAATGGGAAGCATTCAAGAATACACAAAGGGAAGATAAGGAGGAAACAAATTTAGCAAAAGAAAGTTTGAAGTATTCTTGGCAAGAAAAATTAAGGATGACCCCAAAACATTTTTTTCCTATGTAAGGTCAGAACAATGAAGTAAGTCAAGGTGGGCCATTGAAAAATGAAAAAACCCCATTAGAGGCTGAAATAAAAAATGAAAGCGTACGGGACTGATGGCAAAACACTGGAGTGGATCAAAGAATGGTTATCCAATAGGAAGCAGAGAGTCTTAAATGGTCAGAAATCAGAGTGGAAGAAAGTCACTAGCTCAGAAGCTAGGGTCAGTCAGTTTTGGCTCTAGTATTCTTCATTATGCATGTGAATGATATGGGAAAAGAAAATGAATCAACGACAAGTAGGTCTGCCGAAGATACAAAGATTATTAGATCGATATCAAATGAGAGAGACAGGGAAATTTTGCAGAAAGATTTGGAAAAGCTGATGTGATGCGGACACAAATGTGGCAAACAAAGTTTAATGTAGACAAGTGCTCTGTGTTACACTTTGGACACAACAACCCAGTGTATAGATGTGTTGTGGATGGGTATCTACAAAGTAAGGACAAAGCTCTAGAACCAGAATGCAAAAATGCATTGTGGTTTCGATGATTCATACACACCTACAGTATCATGGAATTACAGTAGTATGAAGTGACTGCAACTTTTTTAAGGCCAGACCCCTGATGACCCCAAATGACCTTTGACCTCCACCAAAAGTGATATGGTTCTTCCTCTCACCAGTAGGCATCTACATACTAAGTATGAAATTCATCCAACTTCCTATGTCAAGATATCATGTTACCAGGGTTTTCAGGGTTTGACCCCCGGTGACTCCAGATGACTCTTGACCTCCACCAAAAACAATAGCATTCTTTGCCTTTCCATAACTATCTACATACTATGCACAAAATTTATCCATGCTTCCTAGATCAAGATAGCGTGTTAACAAGGTCTTCAGTTTGACCCCAGTGACCCCAAATGACCTTTGACCTTCACCAAAAACATACTAAGTATGAAATTCATCCAAGCTTTCTACCTTGAGATATTGTGCTAACAAGGTTTCAGTGTTCGACCCCCAGTGACCCCAGATGACCTTTGACCTCCACCAAAAACAATAGTGTTCTTCCTCTTCCCATAATGCATCTACATACTACGTATGACATTCATCCAAGCTTTCTACCTTGAGATATTGTGTTAACAAGTTTTTCAGTGTTCGACCCCCAATGACCCCAGATGACCTTTGACCTCCACCAAAAACAATAGTGTTCTTCCTCTTCCCATAATGCATCTACATACTACGTATGACATTCATCCAAGCTTTCTACCTTGAGATATTGTGTTAACAAGTTTTTCAGAGTTTGACCCCCGATGACCCCAAATGACCTTTGACCTCCACTAAAATCGATAAAGTTCTTCCCCTTTATATAACACATCTACATACTACGTATGAATTTTATCCAAGCTTCCTACATCGAGATATAGTGTTAACAAGGTTTTCAGCATTTGACCCCTGGTGACCCCAGATGACTTTTGACCTCCACCAAAAGAAATACGATTCTCTGCCTTACCATAAGGCATCTACATACTAAGTATGAAATTTATCCAAGCTTCTTACATCGAGATATCGTGTTGACAGGGTTTTCAGTGTTTGACCCCCGATGACCCCAAAAGACCTTTGACCTCCACTAAAATCGATAAAGTTCTTCCCCTTTATATAACACATCTACATACTAAGTATGAATTTTATCCAAGCTTCCTACATCGAGATATAGTGTTAACAAGGTTTTCAGCATTTGACCCCTGGTGACCCCAGATGACTTTTGACCTCCACCAAAAGAAATACGATTCTCTGCCTTACCATAAGGCATCTACATACTAAGTATGAAATTTATCCAAGCTTCTTACATCGAGATATCGTGTTGACAAGGTTTTCAGTGTTTGACCCCCGATGACCCCAAATGACCTTTGACCTGAACTAAAATCGATAGGGTTCTTTCTCTTTGTATAACACATCTACATATTACGTATGAAATTTATCCAAGCTTCCTACATGGAGATATCGTGTTAACAAGGTTTTCAGAGTTTGACCCCTGGTGACCCCAAATGACCTTTGACCTCCACCAAAATCAATAGGGTTCTTCCTCTTCCCATAACGCATCTACCTACTAAGTATGAAATTCGTCCAAGTTTTCTACCTTGAGATATTGTGTTAACAAGGTTTTCAGAGTTTGACCCCTGGTGACCCCAGATGACCTTCGACCCCCACCAAAAACAATAGGGTTCTTCCTCTTAATATGGGGCACGTATGTACCAAGTTTGAGAAGTGTCAGAGTTTCCCTTCTTGAGATATCGTGTTAACGAGCAAGTGTCACAAACACACATACACACATACACACACACATACACACACACGCATACATACATACATACACACGCCAGCACAGTTGCATAGGTTTCTCTTATCATCGAAACCAAAAACTGAGGTGTACATGTGAACACAATAATGAAATTAGGTAAACAATGTGTCTAGAGTCAGTGAAACAAGACAACAGAGTGAAAGGAATTATTTCAAGAAATTTTAGTATACTTTGATAAGAATGTGCTTCTAGACCTGTGTAAATCTCAAGTTAGGGACTACGCACTGCAATATGGAGACCTCACCTAAAGAAATACATCAACATAATGGGAAGTGTACAAAGGAGAATAACATGATTAATACCAGGAATGAGGGGCAAACCTTACGAAGAAAGACTGAAGAACTTAATTTAATGTCACTAGAGCAGAGACACATCAGACAGGACCTGCTTACTTTTTAAAACATAATCAATAAGAACATGCATACAGAACAGAGTAATAGGTGTTGTTGGAAATGAGAGACAAGGATATTCTTTGACAGTTTGACCCAAGTATGCTAGATTGAAGTCCAGATGAAATTCCTATTTTACCAAAATTTGGTCATACCAGGGTAGTCAAAAGTAGCCGGTCACCAGCGGTAAATCGCCGCCTACAGCCTCATTTGCCACCGCCTACTCTTCACTGGATGTCAAAAAAATTTAGTTGCAACCTTCCACTTTTTTTTTTCTTTTTTCTTCAAATACAATCTGCACATGAATTGATCACATACTTTACTATATCATCGGTTCTAAAATTGCCAACCCCCAAAAGGGACATCAGTTACAATCCCATAAAAGAATTGATGATCGGAGATCGCGCATGTGTAACAGAACTTCCCGCACCGTCACTGCTGAAATGCGGGCTGCAGAATAGCACGCATATGCAACTTTGATACTTCAAAGAGTTGGCCTACACATTACACCGAGCAGCTGCCTTCAACATGCAGACTACATATGCGTATTTGTACGTACTGCAGTGCTAATGTCGCACTGAGAGATATTTAATCCCCGCGAAAGGTACATTGACTGCATTCTAATGTTAAATCAGTTCATCGTTCATTCTGCATGCTCACATTGTCATTACAATAAAGATCGGCCACGCAGGCAATCCTTGATTATCACACACACAGTATGCCGGGCTCGTTAAGAGACGAACTTTCAATTAAAATTTTAACTGTTCGTATCATTTTGAAATAGTTTGCAAAGATGATTTAAACCATCGTTACTCCTTCAGCCATAGTTAATAGCATGTGTGTGATCATGTACACAGATTTTTTGACTCCCCAAATGAGGATATTTCAGTCCCAAAATTAACGGTTCGATCGCACATTTGAACTACTGCTCTCTGCATATATTTAGTATACAGCATCACTCATTCCAAGAGCAAGACTGTTCGTTGGAACTATCGAAAAGAAAAAGCCCTAAGTGGTGAAGAACGGCCAAAGGATTCATATCACATGTATAAAAGACTCTCAAATAACAATCAGTAACATATTCGCACGATTTACTTCGAGAAGTTTTCCTTGCGGGGCATTTTTCCACAGAGTAGCACTGCACTTTTGCCATTGCCTAACGTGTTATATGCAGGTATAGGCCTACTGTACGAACTTTACCTATAGCTTTATTTCTGAAGTAGTGATTTTCATGAATTCATACAGGTGCACAGGAGAACAGTGCCCACTGTTTCTGATGTTTTTGTTTTTCACGTGTTACTCAGTGTTTTATTTGTTCTCTTATGTATTGTTAAGCAGAGTTTGCTTGTCAGAAGTTGATACAATTAAAATAAACACTTAAGAGCATTTTTACATTAGCCTCAATCATAGATGTGTACATAGTTAGGGGAAAAGGGGCAAATTCAACCTATTATTTTCAGAATATCAATGCCTTCAACCAGGCATTCACACTAGCACAATGTAGGTTTAGTATGGAATGTATGTTTCTGGTTTATTGAAGTGGGTGGGATATCATAAGAACATACAGAATAAATTCTTCTCCCTATGACCCTGCCCAACCTTTCAGAATACACAAATGCCTTGTATTGGGTTTTAAACCACAGGGGTTGGGTACTAGTACCTGGACTTAGCATTGGCTGTGATATTTATGTTCAATAGAAGGGGAGGGGATCCAATAGGAATGCACAGAATCGGTAAATTTCTGTACCAAAATTCTGAAATGCAGGTACAATGCCTGAGAAAAATGCCTGGAAGTGGGTTAATTTACATTCATTGGTACCTTTTGTTAAGGGGATGTATCCTGCCCTACCCATGCATCAGGTCAGGGACTACTTGTTCTTTTACTTTATCACTGTGGAGAGTTGTTCATAGAAAATCGACTAAACAGGGAATTTTAAACCCAGGGGGAGGAGTAACTAAACTGAAAGATGGAGGAGAACAGCATTTTTTTAGCTGGAAGTGTATGTCGACAACACCAGCAATAATATTTAAAATATTCCTCTAGAAACAGTCTTTTAGGGGCTTATGAAACACTAAAACCTAGGAGCTTCCGGGGGCTTTGCCCCCTGGGCCCCCACCGGAGTGTTTCCCCTGCACCCCACCAGGGGCTTTAAGACAGGCCCTGGACCCCACCTGTATGGGCTTCCCACTTCGCGCTCACCAGGCACGCTACATGTGCACAAGGTAGTGCTTCCAGGTACGCTGCCTACTTGAGCCTGTGTAGCCTGCTACTCAGGAAAACTTTGACTACCCTGTCATACTGGAATGAATTACCAGATGAGGTTATAAAAGAAGCAACCGTTAATGGTTCCAAAGATAGACTGCAATGACATACAATCATCAAGGGTCTTTGACCTTCTATCATTTAGCCAGCCTCATCCAGACAGAGATGATACTACATGGAGAGGATGGCACTTCATGGCAAATTCCCCATGGCAGAACGTAAATTTTACGCCAAACTCCCCAAACACTTGCAAAAGAAAAGCAACACCCCTGTTACAACCGAATAGTATCTGTTAGAAATCTTTTAGAAATTTTGGTCTTTGCCCACCACAAAAATGTCTAGCTATGTCCCTGCTTCTAAAGGCATAAACATTAGGTATGTCACATAAACGGCTTACACTAATGGAAACTGAAATAATGAAAAATGACTCTTTATAATTATTATACTGAGCCAGTGTCCACACTGCAAGCATGGGGTCAAACAACACTTCAGCATTCCTTTTAAAATTCTTCAGAATATTTTTCATATGGGTGAAATCTGGGTATCCCTGCCAATTAATTAAGACTTCCTGCATTAATACTGCCTTTTTTTTTTGAAAGCTCTTGGCAGATGCAAAAATTTTTCCACAAGTTTCCAAATGCAGGCACTGTACTGGGCTGTCATTTGTACTGTTAGTTGTATGCCAATGGGGCTGAACACTGTAGGGTAGTCACTGCTAAGAATCACATCCCAATATCTCTTTACTGAACAATACTACTGTCAATAGTTACAACTATTGACACATGTTGTATTCTTAAGTCAAAACTATTCAAATCCTACTACTTCTTCAAACCACCTCCTATGTCATAGTGCTGTAGAATGACTTAAGTACATTCACAGTACTACCTTTAGTATTAACACCAATTCTTCACTCTGTGTTTTGAGATCTTCCACCTCTTGGCTCCAAAAGAGAATATCTTGCTTTGATTTGGCCTGCATCAGATGCCCCATCGCCTGCTCAAGTTGATTCTGTAGCTGTTGTACCATCTCAATCTAAACATCCACAAGGAAAAAAGGGAAATTTTGTTTTATAGTTGATCCCTTAACTGGAGACAGCTACAATCATTCACTTTTTCAGGAATTTTGACATCTTCGAGGATGATAAGTAAATGAGGTATACATGACTATTGACTACTCACAGCCTCACAAGTGCATGAACATACAGTGTCCTTCAATAAGAGACAATGTCATACAATATACACTGAACAATGAAACCAGTGACACAGTTTGACTTTTAATAAAGGAATGAACCGCAAATCACCATGACCTGTGAATCATCCTTCAGTAGTCACAAATCTTGATCCTACCAAAGACACTATATATGATGGTAAATTAATTCTTGGACTACGTATACTTTGCTTGCATATTCTCTACACAACAAACTATTCCTACACAATCCCATGATACCTTATTAGACACTGAAAGCATTTCCGGACATGACCACCTATTTATACACTTATCTTAAATGTGCAACACTTACAGACGTTATAAACTAGTGTTTGCACTGGGTACCTGACTGATGATGTCAAGACCAGGTTCTGAAACTGCTACAGTACCCGGATCCAAAGTTTCACTACAGTAACATAGATTGCACGTGTGACAGAACACCTAACATGTTACTTTTTTCTTGCTCAATTTATCACACACATGCCTAAGAATACTTGTCATGCCCGTACGTACAGTAAGATATGTTGGTGTTACATTATATCAACATGCAAAGCATAATCTCCTATTATGACTTTACAACGAACTCGTAGCCTAACGGAAGTTACATTTTCGGGTACCCGGGTATCTGATCGACCATCGACTTCGGGTACCCGGTTCCGAATTTTGGACCCAGTGCAAACGCTACTATAAACACCTTCAAATGGCCAGAATGAAGCCACACCTTTATAATATAACTGGTCTCAGTTTTGCTCACATAAGTTGCACACTGTTCAATGATATCTGATCACTGAAATACATACACGTACAGTATGCAATGTTCCCATTATTAAAGATCCATCACTTCAGTTCAGGTATCACAGGAGGCCTTATTATATGCTATGGCATTAGCAACAGAAAGCGTATGAAATGGGAATTCCTTTGTTCGAAAAAGTTAAGTGTTTTTGCAAACTTCTATGGATCCTAATACACAAGTACAATTCCCTGATTTATGTGAGCTGCTAGGTGTAAAAAGTCCCTCAAAGAAAACTTTTGTGAGATTTTGATAATAGCTGAAGCTCTATGTGGGCATGTAAATTACAACAGGTTTTCATTTAGGAAATCAAAGCAAAAGATTTTTATGCCACTAAAGAAGGATAATGTCTTTGATCCTTTGAAAATTAAGCCAATTAAGCCATTCAGTTTGTTTGTTGTTCATAATTATAGGCTACAACACAATTGATGGTAGGCACGTGCTGGGGTGGGGGGGGGGGAGGAAGAGGTGTCAGATTTGGTTCGGGCAAAGGAATTGTAACAAAGACAATGTCTAATTTATTTCATGTGAAAATGGCTATAATTTGTTTGTGTCATGAGCTCTTTGCTTGTGCAGTCACTTCTTAGAGCAATACAATAGTAGCCTAACCACTGAACCTGATTTTGCAATTATGGGAATGGCTTGCCCAATTCATTGATGATTAGCATAAGAAATGAAAACAGACGGTTTCATTTGCTCATTCTGGAGTCTTAAAATACAAAGTGGATAATAAAATCATGCCAAATATCCAGCGATTTAATCAAGTGGTGCCTGACACAGTTGCACCAGAAAACACCTATGCCCCAGAGCTCTTAGAGCCCCAGGAGAGCTAGGCTGTATGGGCTTTGTGGTAGGTGCTGGCATTTGCAATGAGTCTATGTCCAGATGTTTGCCATTTTGACCAACTGGACAACTTCTTAGGGAAAATACAAAGCAGGTACAAGTTAGATTTACTGTATCAACCTGCTACAAAGAATGGACTGCTAGATAGCAAGCAATCAAAAGATGTAAATTCACCTGAAATTCATTGACAAATGTAAGCTGCAGTAACCTCAGGTATGTTGATTAAGCATGCCCATGCAATGATTGTGGCTAGGGTATGGTGTTCTTTATATCACAGTAAAAACTTGCTTTATTATAATATTATACAAGGGACCCAGGTGACTCAAAGGTTGATATTCTGCAGGTATGAAAAGTCTGAGTCTTCATTTTGTTTGTTCATTTATCCATTTCAGTCTTTTCTCTGATTCATTTTAAAATCAGTTCACCTTGTTTGGCTTATTACAGTATAACATTTTCTAAAGCTAGAGTAACTTCCACTTTCACTGGTACTCACTTGGTCATCCATCAGCACCTCTGATCTGTGCGCTACAGGTCGAACTTTTGCGACAGGTTTACCGCTAATAACCTTCCTTGGTTTACCTGCAAAGGTACGTTGCCGCTTCTTTGTCCTACAAGCCTCCTCTAAAGTTGCCATTTTTAGTGGGCACGTTGTTCACTTTCCAATTGCAACTTCAATATGATCTACAACCAGAGTACAAAGATGAAAAATTGTGGTCAGGATTACTGTACTTCTTGTACAAGACCTATGTCTTATCAACAAAGACTGCATTTACTCAACATACGAAAGAACTTGCATGCAATTTTCAACATCATTTTGAGTGGTTGTGTTTTAATACATGCTCTTTTTAGAACCTCACCTCAAGTGAACCTAATTGACTTAGGAATTTTAGCAATGAAGATGAAAGAATTGATCTATTCAATATCAAATATATATCCTCATCCTGAATGAAACATTAGTTCGTTTAATAATCTTCATGTTTACACATTTCACAAGAGGGTGCCCTCTCTCTGGGATTACTACTCTCTGTTCAATAACAACCATAGTAAGAGCAATTAGTGCAGCTGCCGTACATGGCATGTCATTCCCAAGTCATATTAAGCTTTAATTGACAGTGTCATAATGAAATTGTCATTGAAGTGTACAAATGTGTCTAGAGTTTCAGACCATTTATACAGTTCAAGCAGGAAACTTACAAGTACATGCAGTCCTTCAGCCTAAGACCCAATCTCCAATGAATCATGAATGTAAATTGACTGGTTGAATCCCACTTGTGTCCACATGTTAAACTTGCTGCAAAGCTACTTTGTGCAGCAAGGACACTGCTTACAGTATGTCTTCATTATGGGAAGATAAGGCATACAGCACTATGTGTTTTACTACTGTACTATGTAAAGCTACTCTTGCATGCAGCAAAATATAGATCTGCAGTTGCCATTACTTTCAAGAGTTGCAAAATTTGGAAAACTTGGGACAACTCTACAAATAACTTGGGATGATTCGGTAACTCAGGCACAACTCACAGCAACTCTAACAACTCCACAACATGCAACTGGGTTGAAATTTTTACAGACTTAATATTTCTGCAGTGAGTTGCACAATTGTGCATAACTCATACAAAACTTACGTAACTCACAACAACTCATGCACCTTTTACATAACTGTTAAACCACTCATACTACTCGTAACAAACTCGTTCTCAAACTCATACAAAATTTGTGTTACATGTTCATTACTCAAGGAACACTCATACAACTTGTAGCATACTTCTTACAATTCAAGTGAAAATCTAAAGAAAGTCCTGATGATTACCAAAAATTTCTCACTCTAACAAGGAACGCTTGTACTGTATCTCGAACCAAACTTTTATCTTACTCATGCCCGAGTTGATATATATATATATATTCTGAGAGTTTGTAATAAACTTTTTGTAATACTGTAGACTCATTCATGTTTACAAACAAATGACGTCACGGGTGGTTGGCAAAAGAGTTGATACTGTGCACTTACACTGTCGTCATAACGAAAAGTAGGTTCTTATTTGTCTACTTTCTGCATGAAATTGCTCCAGCATTATTAAACTTTACATGCACAAATCCTAACATGCACACATATGTTCTAGCAAATGCTCTATGCCACCCAGTGCTTACAGTGACGTAACCGTGAATGGTCTAATACTATGAAAATTCTTACCTACTGTAATTCATACACAATTGTGGAACTTGTATGAAATTCCCAACTGACTTCTACCAAAATTGAAATTCTCGTAACTGACTGAAGTGTACTCATGGACACTGAAACAGAAAGGTTTAAACTTTAAACCACAAGTTTTGGAATTTGCTAAGCTCTTGAAGATGTAGTGAACTTGTGTGCATTTTTTTTTTTCCACTGTACACTTTAAGTCATAAAATAGTATGTCTTTTTCAAACATGCATTCCCAAAGCTTGACCTCTTGTGACCTCAGTTGACCTGTGTTGAGGCTGCCAAAAGAGGTAACTTAACAGAATTATGGGTATGATTAGGAGGAATTTTAACTACTTAACTAAAAACATTGTTGTAAGGCTGTACAAGCAGTTGGTTAGGCCCTGCTTAGAGTATTCTGTTAAGGTTTGGAACCCCTATTTTGTAAAGGACAACTTTAGATGTACTTGAGAAAGTCCAGAAGTGAGCCTCAGAGCACATTTAGACCAAGAAAAGCAAAGTTGGCTAGTTAACGGGTCTGCCCAAGGGCACTTAAGTCCTCCGCACAACTGACTTTGTTGGCCGGGCAACAGATATTGATGGCAAGCCAAAAGCCAAGTGGGAGGAAAGCCAGAGTACCCAGAAAAATCCACGGAACTCAAGCAGGATTCAAACCCGTGCACTTGTGAAACACACTGGTGCAGAGCAGCTGGATTTAACCACTCGGCCACTCAAAGACCCTTTCAGACCTTTAGGGGGATTACTTTCCAAGAAAACTTAAAATTAAGGGATCTTGATCTCACACCTCTTCAACTTACAGTGGGAGGTTGCATGGTGATTTAATCCAGGCTTTCAAGAATGTTAAAAGGTTTGACAGACTTTGTCTTGATGACTTTTTCAAGTTTTCAAAGGTTACACACATAGACTTAAAACAGATGAAAAAAGGGCATAACAATACAGGTTAGGAAACACCTTTTTCACACAGGGTTGTAAATGAGTGGAACAGGCTGCCTGAATATGTTATCTTAGCTCAGCATGTGAATTCCTTTTCCTCTTAAACGCTAGTGAATACACAGCAGAAATACAAACAAAGTCGGAGAAGAATGACTCATCCTTTTTGTATGTGATTAAAAGCGAGTGTGTGTGAGACCATACCATTGACCAAGAAGGGTTATTTTACGTACGAATCTTTTACACCAAGAAATGACTAAAAAACTATGTCTTATGTTGAATGAAATCAATTTTGAAAGTGTACAAAAAATGTCTGAATGGTTTTTACTTTCAAAATGACACTTTTGGGAGAAAATTTGTGTAAAATCTTTCCGTTTAGCGTCATTCCACAGTATGTGGCAATTCATTCATTGTGTGCACATGTACATATGTTATGTAATGGTCTTGTCCACAGTAGAGTGTAATATATAGGCTGTAGTTGGTTGCAAGGCATGGGTCTTGTTGACTACCTTGCTTTAATTTACATGTCCTTGTCCAACAGGGAGAATTGACCAATCAAATTGATTTTTAGCTCTTTACGAAAGAATAATTTATCTTCTTTTCAAAGACGGTTTATACAGACTGATAGGCTTTCTTAAAGGATGTCTGTAATCTATGTGAAAAAAGAGAAATTCCAGAGACCCTCTGAATGAAAAATAACGTGATTTAGTGCACAGAGAAAAATAGTAGCAGGGTGCTGAAGTCTTACTCTTTAAAAAGTTTGTCTGTAGAACATGGGCTCTCATGCATCCAAAGTAAGAGATATGTTGAATGAATGAGAACAAGCAAACAAGTACAATACTGTTTACACAAAATGAAGGGTTGAGGTTAAGTGGTATAAACTGCCTTATAAAATGAGTGCTAAGTAAGAATTCAACGTGCGTCTCAGGTAGCTTTGTCAGTGGGGTGTTTGTGTTGCAAAGAAAAACTCATAAGGAATTGATATGAGTGTCAATGGAATTAAAAATGCATTAATTAGACATGCATTACTGTACAAAGTCAATTCAACATAAGTTAGCTTTAGAGGGTGGAAGGGTAAAAGGGGGTTTGTGATTCATAGGATCCTTGATGAGGATGTTTTTTTCTTTTCTGATTTTATCCTTCAATACTTAAGCAACCTACAACTACAACCTTTCCAAAAATGAGTTCAACTACAACATATCCAAATGCACACAAACACACACACAGACACACAAACACAACATCAAGACTTCATTGATTCCTTCTGCCTTCAGAGAGCAATCATAAAAAAATCCAAGTCCACATAGCATAGTCAAGATGAGGTCTAAACAAATGTTTGAACACAAATTCAGCATAACCTAAAAGCAAGATGAATCTTCAAGCTGACATCATGCTACAGTACAGTATAGATATTAGGGCTGTGTACACAGGTACATATGTGATGGTACAGTGTATTGACACGCTAAAAAAGCACATGATGTAGCCCATATGATATCTGTATGTCAACATGCCTTGCCACTGACCGGTATATACTCCATGTAAAGAGTATTATCTGCAGGTGAAACATATGAAAAGGAGTTGATGAAAGAAATTTGGTAAGAAAACGTCATTTGAGAGTGTGAGAGGTCCCCATACATTACGGCTGGGGTATGTGAAAAATTTGTACACTCTGCATGCACAAGGACTGTGTTGGGGGAGTGCACCAGAAACTTACAACACTGTTCAAGGGCTAGATCTTACACTTGCTATGACATGGATGGACTGGATTTTGTTCAACTTAACTTTTAAGCAAAGAGAATGACAGCGCTCTGCAGAGCAATTTATATCGGCCTGTCTTGCTAACTTGTGTTTGTTGTAAATTGTTAGAGCACATTGAAAACTCCAACTTTATACTAGACTTCTTTGAATAAAATAATATCCTTGCATCGAAGTAGCATGCCTTTAGAAAGTCGCACAGCTGTGATACTCCACTGGTGGTGTCAGTCATTGAAGACTGGGCTTCATCCTTTGATACTAACAAACAGCTGTTTTTCGTACTAGACTTCAAAAAGCCTCTTGAAATTGTTCCTCATGAACTACTCAAAACAAAGCTTTTAACTCTAGGTGTATTTAAACAGATTTCTCTAAACAGATTCTTCAGTGGGTTGATGATTTCCTCTATGATCATAAACAGGCTGTCGTTCAGTAGTAAATGGTTCTCAGCCCTCCTTTCATGATGTTGTGTCTGGTGTCCTTCAGGGGTCTGTCTTAGGACCCATTCTCTTTTCAGTGCACACTAATGATATTGCAAATGTTGCCACTTCTAATGTCAGGCTTTTTGCTCATGATTGTGTCTGTTACCCAGTTATTGATAATATATTAGTAATTTTTATAGGCTCCAAGATGACATTGGTCATCTAGGTCTCTGGGATGCCAGCCTTCCAAATATTAATACTTTTGTCAGGAAAAGAACCCTATTTTGAGTACATTTAAAACGGTGTGAAATAACTTTGGTGGACTCTATTAGGCACTTAGGGGTTTTCTCACTCATGACCTCAGTTTGGAAAAGCACATTCATTACTTCTGCTTTACCTTGCATTACGCATTTGTGAAAGACCCTATGGATAGCTACAGAACGCAGGTAATCGCGACACGTGCTGGCAGCCTGGTATTAGAAGTGTCCTACCTTGTGTATGTATGATGTATAGGCCTATGTACTGTATAATGTATAATGCTGAGGATGCCTGAGATCCCACCCCAGACAGAAAAAGTCTCCCTACTAAGTTTACTGTAAACCTCTCCTCCAATTTAAACAAAAAAAAAAACACACCCATCTAGTACACCTCCAAGACAGAGGCATAGTATCTTGACTGAGTTTAATTTGCCCAAGGCTAGAGTGACTGTGTGTGAGCTTAACTGGGAACACAACTGACTGTACAAGTCATTGTTGACCAACCAGAGTGAAGCTATATTGTTTGAATGAATGTCAATCAAAGTGCAGTTATCAACTCAGTATTTAGAAGTCTAGGGCTATTCCTAATATGTTTGGGTAGGGAGTTTGTAGCAACTCCTAGTTTGGGGGATACCACATCCCCTTTTAGCATCTTGACCTTCCTCCATTGGCTGAGCATCATAGGCAAAACAGGCCGATCACTTTCAATGAGCATATCTTTGGTCAAGCTCATATCCCTGTGGACAAGATGGCATCCCACTCGTAAGACTCGGCTCACACATTACAATCTTCACATTTGTCATTTGAATACCATGACAAACTGCTACAAATTTAGTTGCCTGCCAAAAATAGTCAAAGACTAGAACAGTCTTCCTGCTTATTTAATTAATAACTCCATCCATTAGAAGGACCCAGCTACTTTTGCTGCTAGATCTAGTCACATTAGGGCTTAGGCACCTCTTGACGCATGTGGATGTTTCACTGCATTTTGAAAGGAGAAGAAAGATTCAGAAAGAAGAAGCACCTTTAAATCTCCACTCTCATTGGAGTTTTTATTGATCTCAAAAAAGCATTTGACACTATAGACCATCAATCATTATTAAAAAAGTTAGATAATTACTGATGCCGTGGTGTTGTCAATGATTGGCTGGCTAGCTATTTGTCCAATAGAAAGCAATATGTTCATTTCAATGGCATCAACTCAGACTTAAGAAATGTTACATGTGGAGTCCCACAGGGCTCAATTCTTGGACCGAAACTTTTTATCTTATACAGTATATTAATGACATATATGTAATGTATCAAATTTATTAAACTTTGTAATATTCCCTGACGATGTGAACATTTTCCGTTCTCATGAGGAAATCAAATTTCTGTGTGAACAAGTCAGTACTGAACTTCAAAAACTGAGTGTATGGTTTGCAGTGAACAAATTATCTCTGAATGTTACTAAAACTAATTATATGATTTTCTCCAGTCAGCCCGTATATTCATGTCAGCGTTACTCTAGATGACGTCAAGATAGAAAGGGTGTATGTTACCAAATTTCTTGGTGTATTGATTGACCACAAGCTAACGTGGAAAGAACACATTCTAAATTTATCAAGAAAAGTTTCTAAAAGCATCGCACTGATACGTAAAGCCAGTAGTAATTTAAACAGAAATGCACTGAACATTTTATATTGGAAAATTTTTTATCCGTACCTCAATTATTGTGCAGAAGTATGTGGGAATACGTATAAATCAAATACATCTATCTTATTTCTTAAACAGAAAAGGGTTATACTTTTAATTTGTAATGCTAAATATTTGGATCATGCCTCAGTACTTTTTCAGAATTTACAAATTTTGAGACTAGATCAAATCATTGATTTCAAAACTGCTCTGGTTATGTTTAAAGCTTTTCATAGTCTGTTACCAAAACCTTTACAAAATTGTTTCCATTTAAAGTCAAGTGAACATTACTATACTCGACAAAAGGATACCTTTAAGCAAAAATTCGTTAGAACAAGACAAACACAACTTTGTATTTCATTTTCAGGAGTGAAACTCTGGAACTCACTTGATGACTGCCTGAAAAATTCTAAAACGATTAATTCATTTAAGAAAAAGTATAAATGTAAGTTATTGGCAACTTAGAGATGGATTGTGCTAGTTTCATTTGCATTGTTACTATCTGTATGGACTTCATCGTCATTGTGTGACTCCTCTTAACTATTTCTGTTCTGGGGAGGAGGGAGGGTTAAACAAGTTTCTGTCAAAATGTTGCCGGTATGTAGTATGTATTTTCATCATCAGCTCATTCAGTTCATAATTTCACATTACTTTAGGAGAAAACGATTTATAAGTATTGCACTTCTGCTTTTCTCCTTTTCCATACAACCATTGGTAAATTATCATTATATCAAATGTAAATATTTCGATTCTGAAGTTGGTGGAAATAAACTGTTAAAAGTCCTGTAACTGTAAAAGTTGAAATATTATCAGGTTTTTGTGCTGATTGCACCTTTAATTTGTTGGATGTAATTAAGAGTAGTGAACATGAGTTTAGACCTAGCCTAACGTCGGTACAGTTACATAGTTACAGCCCCTCACTTTCTGCCCATAAAAAATCTTGGGGCGGAAAATAACGTTTGAACTTACATTTGTTCCATTTTCTTTTTCATTTTAAAGTTTAATTTCAAGTCCAAGAAAATGATTAAATCTGTAGAACTCTTCAGAAACCTCATCAAAAAGAATGCACCATGGCCTATGTAGAGCTGTATATGTAAAAATTGTTCACTGCACTGAATATCATGTACGTGTATGTACATATTCATGTATTACAGGTATACTACAATGAGAATGCGGCTTGGGAAGAATCAAGCATACTTCTTCTCAAGTAGTGGCAGGGCTCTCATGTATAAGCCAGGGGGGTGTGTGGGGGAGTGCTTATCAAAAAGTAGGTGTGCTTTACAAGTGTTAATACTGCTAGCATTGACACTTCTTTCAGGTAAAATGTTTCAACCCTTTATAGATCTTGGAAAAGAAGCAGACTGCAGTACTTGTAAACATCAATACAGCATGAAGGTCAATAGAAGTTTTGCATGCACATTCTCCAAAAGCCTTGCCGCATCATTGGCTTTAGGAAACACTACACTGTACCTAGGTATGTCATTAAGGTTTTACTTGTATAGGGGATACATTTATCTAGGGTGGGATAGTCTCAAATATAGAAGGTCTGTTAACAGGCTTGTTACACTCCATAAAGCTAGATTGGGCCTCCTTGCCTTGCCAACTGTCAACCTCCCACAACCGATCCGGCTGCCTTCTAGGCATTCAAACAGTTACTCTATTATCCAAACCAATAACGACTGCTACAAATACAGCATCTTTCCTCGTACCATCAGAGACTGGAACCTTCTCCCCCAGAATATAACAGATCTTCAGGACCCCATGCATTTCAAGGACTTCACCTTGAGGTTCCTCAGGCAGGAGGACTAACTCTTCTTGTGCACATCAAACCCTGCACATTTGACTCCACTTGGGAGTGTTGTGCAGTATTTTTCCACATCCAGTTGCTAGGAAAGTGCATCTGCCACTTGTTTTGCCAACCATTTTAAAGATGGAGACCTTTTTGTAGATTGTCAGGATCGTGCGCAGTTTAGATGGTTTTGTACATGAGGCAATTGTCGGTATTAACCATATAGTTGATTTTAAGTTGTGAGGTACATGGAAGTCATTTACAGTAAAAATAGGAGGACCCACACCAGAGTCCACAGTGTGAAATGTCGGAAGAAGACTGGCCTCCAAGGAGACCTTTTGCTCCCTCCCAGTTAGGAAAGCATTTATCCAACAAACATTACATAACATAACAGGTTAAAGGGCAAAGGAGGGCTAAGGCCCCATAAGATGCCCTGAAGTCCATACAACCTTAACTAAAAACAAAGAACCAACCAACACCAAACGAGCCCAGCACAATTAGAATCTACCACACTTATGGAAGAACTTGTCAATGTTAACCTTAAAGCAGTGCACAGATGTGGAGTTAACCACCCACTCAGGCAGACTAATCCACTCGTTAACAACTCTATGAGAAAAGCTGAACTTCCTAATGTCGAGCCTTGCAAAACACTTAACTAGCTTCTTACAATGGCCTCGAACCCGAGAATCACATTGAACCTTTAAATAATTGAAAGATGACAAGGGATTCCTTTCAGAGAGAAATTTGTACACCTGAAGCATGTCCCCCCCCCCCCCCTAATCCTCCTCAACTCCAGGGTGGTAAGCCCAAGATGCTTAAGTCTAACATGATAAGGTAGGTGTCTCATCTCGGGTATAAGGCGAGTGGCTCTCCTCTGAACTTGCTCTAAAAGAAACTTGTCCTTATCATAGAAGGGACTCCAAGCCTGGGCTGCATAGTTGAGGTGGGGTCTTACCAACTGCTTATACAGATTTAGTACAATTTCTTTACTAAAACTACTGAAATTCCTCTTGATCAATCCAAGCACCCTATTAGCCCTAGCAGCAGCAGCAGCTGCACACTGTCTAGATGGCTTTAAATCACCTGTAATAACTACACCCAGATCCTTCTCAAAAGTCACATCACTCAGAATACTACCATTCATGTTATAATCATAGCTGAAATTTTCAGGACCAAAGTGAAGGACTTTGCACTTATCTGCATTAAAAGACATTTGCCAAGTCTGAGACCATAAAATAACCTATCCAAGTCTTTTTGCAGTAATGAGGCATCATACTTATCACTAACTTTCCTATAGAGCTTAGTATCATCAGCGTACTTACTAATACTAGATGTGAGAGAGCTATCAATATCATTAATGAAAATCAAGAAAAGAAGCGGGCCAAGAACAGAACCCTGTAGAACTCCACTTGTAACTTCTTTCCAAGAAGAGAAATTACCATTAACAACAACTCTCTGAGATCTACCATTGAGCCATGAATTAATCCAGTCAGCACAACTGCCCTTGATGCCTAACCTATGCAGTTTAACCATAAGTCTACCTAATGGAACTTTATCAAAGGCTTTTTGAAAATCAAGGTAAATGACATCAACACTGTGACCAGAATCAAGAGATAAGGAAACATCCTCAAGAAAGCTTAGTAAATTAGTAACACAAGATCTACTCAGTAAAAAACCATGCTGTGACAGATTGAGTAACCCATTATCTAAAAGATATTTAAGCAAACAATCCTTGATTACAGATTCCATAACTTTGCACACAACACTGGTTAAACTGACCGGCCTATAATTGCAAGGCAAGCTCCGATCCCCCTTTTTGAAAATTGGAGTAACATTAGCAATCTGCCAGTCAGCAGGTACAAAGTTTGAATCCAGAAACTTCTGAAAAATAATGCAAAGAGGAACTGACAAAATCTCGGAGCATTCAAGGAGAATGGCAGGATGGATCCCATCAGGCCCAGGGGCCTTACTAGCTTTTAAACTCTTCAACTAAATTACAAACCAACTCTTCTGAGAAGACAACATCACTAACTAAAGAAGAATTATCAGAATCCCTAGGAGTCCCCAAAACAGGTGATTCCTTGGTAAAAACAGATACAAAATAATCATTTAACAAATTAGCCATATCCTGATGATCACTTACTAGTGTGCCTTCATTACCTTGGAGAAGCCCAACACCCTCCTTAACCTTCTGCTTAGATCTGACATAGGCATGAAAAGATTTTGGATTTACCTTAACCTCCTTGGCCAATTGCTTTTCAAACTTAGCTTTAGTGTCAATAACCAAATCTTTAACTAAGAGTTCCTGCTTCTTGTAGACTGCAAGGTCATCAGAATTCTTACTGACCCTATATTGACGCCAGCACTTACGTTTCTTCCTGGCTGCTCTAAGTACCTCTCTAGACATCTAAACAAGTTCCACAAATAGTAGTATAGTTTGTTAACAAGTCTCGAGTCAGAGACTGTATCAAAATTTGCTTAAATCAAGAATGATATTGAAAATCCACTCAGTAGCATTTGTCCAGGGAACAGGCTAAGTCAGTGGTTCTGCAGGGCATAGGGAAGTCTCAGGTGGGCGCTACAGAGTACACGGAGAATAGGGGGCATTGGCACTGGTTTGGGTGTCCCAGGGTTTTCCCTGGGCCTTTTGAACGTCGCGGTCCGCGACGTTCAAACTTCAAAAACAGGAAGACCGCGACGTTCAAAAAACAGCCGCGATGTTCAAAAATTCCTCCGGAACCCTGAAAAAAATGTTACTTGAACTTTGTCAACGATCGCCTTTGTTAATACAATGTGCAGTGAAACCACAAGCTTACTTCCGAAACCTTGTCACGGCAAAATTACGAGCCATGTAGTACTACCTTCGCGGTAATACTTTCGTGCTCATACGTACCCACAGTCATACACGCAAGTCTCAAGATGCAAACAGAAAGCTAAGCGTTCGGTATCCTATGCATGCCACACACGTACACGGAGTTCAGCAAGCCCTCTTTCATTCACACGTTGCCCGCTCGGCGGACAATCTATATTGGCTGCGCGGCACTCGTAATACCACATGTAAACATTTCGAGGTCGGAATATGCAGAGTGAGCGTGGATGAACACCGGCGAGATTCGCCTTCCAACACAAACCTGGTGAACAATTGAACACCTCAACCAGCAGACCCGCCCAACCCGTTGAAAATCCCGTTTCATATCTTCATGGTCACAAAAAATAATGCCCCGCCTCGGAATGCAACTCCAAACTTTTAACAAAAACAAAAAACTGCATCACCAATCTCGTAACTCTCACTCAGCTGCACTGCCAACCTTACACACTTATCACGTTGACTGTCGTGACATCGCTAAACCTTCGTACCAGGTATTGAATATGTACCCCCAAGTTTAAATTTACATGTCATTATTTGGTAATGATTATGTACATTCCAACGTGAGCAGTCGAGTAAACTATACTGTGAGACGCAACCACAGGTATTATAATTCTGTGGACGCAACTTGCAAAGCCAAAACCAAATGCCCCGTTTGGCAGGTTATAGGCGGGGCTTGTGTCTCAGAATTTTCAACCCAACGAATGAATGAAATATCAGCATTTGACCAACAATATTATTGATAACGTGTCCTTTGTAAAAATACGTAACTTTGCATTATCAGGGCCGCCAAACAATCTACTCAACTTACGCATCTTGCTGGTTTCAAATCTTCACAATATGAACACATTTTTTGTGTCGAAACTGGGTAGAAAATTCGTACCCGGGTACCCAAAAAGCATTATCCGTCGGCTACCCGACTGTAAACCTTGCAACATCTAGCCTAAGTTTAGTGCATGGTATGCACGTACAATTCAAGACTCCACCCATCGGCCCCTTATCTCTGGTCGGATCGATCTGTTGAACACAATACGTCACATTTTCTATATCTACAATGTGCCGTTGGTTCTTAACATCGTGAGTTTAGAAATCTGACGGGAATTAATAATTTGACCATATTTTAGTGCAGTTAGTACAAATTTTAAACAAGCCTATCACTACCTCCTGTGGCTTTGTGTTCAACTGTGCCGTAACGTGTGCATCGGAACCAAAAAATAACATCCAGTTTGTCACTGCAACTTCTGTACTGTAATGTACCTCAACCATGTGATCAAATTTCTCGTAAACTGTTTTCTTGTTACTCTTATGAAAAATCCACCTTCGTGATAATTACAGTAAAAAACTTTCTAATGCATCTCCTAGCCGAGATTTCACCCGCACAGCACCGTTAAAAATGTACTGTAAGATACGGCAGACACCGTGTACGTACGAACGTTCGTTCGTTCGCTACCTTAGTGCTCTCTCTGCTGTAGTTAGCACATGACTTTGGCAAGTTCCATTTTTCGCATATGGGGGGTACGTAAAATATTTGGAAAATATTTTGCTCTTATTTTGCCATATATTTAGGAAACTTTGGACGTAAAACTTTTGCAAGTAGTTTGAATAGCAATAAAAAATTACGAGCAATATTGAGATAGGAATCATTTTAGTATGTAAGGTAGTACCAGGATAAAAGTAATAGGAAAGAAGATTTTTTGCGTTCACACAGCGCAAAATACACCTTGAAAGAATTTGTACGATTTTAAATCTGATGGAGTGAATTTTGCTTCAGAAAAAAGTTTCTCCACCAAAAATACGAAGTTTTGGCGACTGATTCGAGTCAAAAGAATATTATTGTGGTTGTAATAAGTGCATACCTTATGTAGACATAACTGTATCACCAAAATTTACTTCTAAAGATCATGAAATCTTGTCATGTTAATGTTAGTGATAACTTGACAAGTATGAAATCTAGCAACATCGAAAGTCGAGCCACGTGCCGTATATCCATTTCGGTATGTGTTATACGGCAAAGATACGTGTAAAATTTCTAGTCGGGTCTTTCGCGCTACTTCTGGGCCTTAGTTTTGGAACGTTACTCATCCACACGCACTGCGTGCAAAAATTTATGAGCTGTCTTTCGACGTTCATTTCTAGAGATAGGCTAGGCTATTATATAGTATAGTAGGCCTGTGTTGTTTCGTTATCTAGTATAGGGGCGGCTTGATGTTAGAAACACGCATCGCGGGGCTTGTTTCTGGTGAAAAATGCAATGTAACAAAAGCATGGTACGAAACAGACAAAAGCAACTTCATTTCAACATAATCGTGAATGAGATGGGGGTAAATACATTTTGGTAGTTGCAATAACCATGCTATTTCGCGAAGATCAAAAGGGAAAGGCTGAAAAACTCTGCCCGGGTACAGTAGTAAAGTACTGTGTTCGCTTTGACGTACCTGAACTGTGCTGCATTAGAAATTGCGGTAACTACTAACAATAGCCAATGATCGCTATCATTTGGAGAGGTTAAAATAATTACGAGTTTGTGAGCACCAATGGTGAATATTTTGGCAGAAACTTAAAGAAATTCTGTTGACTAATTCGCCTCAAAAGTGCCACTATTTTGCGTTTAGACACTTCTAAAATTCAAAAAATTTCGAAAAGGGGAGGGGGCATCCCCTCCCCTTATACCCCACCCCCAGGCCGGCGATCCACCGTCGGACGCGGCAGAGCCGCGACGTTCAATTCTAAACCCAGGGAAAACACTGTGTCCCTGGCAATTACGACACATCACTGCAGCGATTTAAGGCATAATAAGGCATCCAGGGGGTCTGTTCCCCTTTGCTAGTTCTTCCCCTCCACTTCTCCCTAAAATGGAACCAGACATTCGTAATCTTGCAGCATTACACCAAGCTCACCCTTCACACTGACTGAACTACATCTGGGCCCTCTGTACCAGTTTCACAGTATGCCTACTACCTTCTGCGGGTTTTTGTTGTTCTTGCAAATAAAACAAAATAACTGAGAAAAAAATACTGTTGAGCGTCCGACTGTGAACAGTAAGACGAGGGGAGGTTGGGGGTTTACGGGTGGCATTGGGACAGTTCAAGATTGTGGAAGGGGGTGGTAGTCCAAAAAAGTTTGAGATCTGCTGGCCTAGTCATCAACAGTTACGTCAAGTTGGTTTTCACGGGATCTCTGCTTTCTAAAGTCATGTTGGCAATCTGACAACACTTGATGGTTATCCTGGTGCATCATTTCACTTGCCTGTCGACAATATGCTCTAGGCTCTTACCAGGGATGTAGCTACGGTGGGCGGCGCTGGGCGGTGACACCCAGCACTCGATATTCCCGCCCAGCACTCCACGTCTCCCTGCCCACCACAAATATGCCTACCGAGACCTAAAACTAGCCCTAAATTTACTCCCTAAAGTAAAATTAGGAAAAAATGAAAAATTAATGGCTGAAAAAATGGGGTAGATGCCATGGGGTGGGGTGAGGTGCTTTCCCCAGATCAGACAATTACCCACTCACTCAAATTTGGCTAGCTACATCCCTGTCTTACAACATATAGGCCTAGGCCTACTGGCTCATTATTATCATCCGGTGTAGTGCAAACTTCAAAAGTGAAGACTACACTGGAGAGGCATATTGGCTATGTGGGTACAAGTACAGTATCCTACAAGGATTTTATTCTTTTAAAAAACACTTACATAGGACACCGGTCAGTAGTTCTAACAGTCTACTTTCCTTCTTATAAACTGGCAGTAGCAGTAGGCCTACATGTCGTTACTTTCTACGTGTTCTGCCCCCAAATATCAGCGGTGGAAAACATCGTTCTGGGGCGGGTCAGAATGTAACGGGGGTGGAAAGTAACGCCTAATGTTAGATAGGCCTAGGCTATATACTAATTTACTATACATACTAACATAGCCCTGACCTTACTAGTTCTACTAGCCTAGCCTTGATACTGCTCTGGTGTAGCCTGCTATAGCCCTAATGAAGTTAACTTGGCTTGCCTAGCCTCAAGCATCCAGTGCAGTCCTAGTCCTCAGTAAAGGCCCGTGTATAGCCGGTCGCCGATAGCTCCCTATACACGCTGTAGGCGAACGACCACAGTCCTTTACTGAGCACTAGTGCAGTCCTAAAGAAGTGTATAGTCTATAGGCTTAGGCCTAACCGTTTTTCAGACAAAGGGGGAAAAAAAAGGTGTGGGTAGTGAAATTTCCACCAAAGCACATGACTGGAGTTTCGCATGATTTTTACCATGAGGAAGACCTCAACACTTTGTAGATAACACCGTCTTTGTGAAGATACCCTAGCTGTTCTAAGTAGTTCTTTTGGCTGTACTAAAGTTACTCAGCTGACAAGACGTGCGGAGCAACTTGCAAAAGTTTTAGTTTACTGGTATCCTTTGAACTTCCACGCTGCTTGATTTCCATGATTGACACAAAAAATCCCTCAATTTCAAATCTTATTCAATTTATTTGACTGAAAAAATTATTAACTCAATTTTAATAAAAATTACAAATACTTTTTCAGAGGAAGAAAAATCTATCATTATGGTTACAGTAATTTTCTAAAACTATGTGTCCTTACTTGATGATTTTCTGTTCAAAGTGGAATTACTGGTTACCGTAGTCACCGCTTTGTGTAGCACCATAGACTCTTTTCCCAATAGGAATTACAAAGGATTGTGGGATAGAATTTTGGTGTGCATCGTTTTTTGCCACAGCAAAATGCCGTTGACAACAACATCGCCTACCAGAACTCTGTCCCACAATCCATTGCAATTGCTATTTGGAAAAGGGTCAGTCTATGGCACAGAGCAGGATTTAGGAACCTTATCCTGCTCTATGCACCATGGGCACCGCGCTGTAGACTTTCCCGTGGACCAAAGGTAACTGGCCCTACAAATAGTAACACCACCTCCAGAAGCGGGATTTGATATCTGAAAGTAGGGAGACAAACCCGGCTGGAACTTCAAACGGCGCCGACTGAGGCGCTCCCTGACGACGGGACGGTGGGGTCCAGGGGCCCTCGCTCCTCATGAATGCCCCCCTGGCGGACTCCACAGGGACCGCGGAGACGGGGGGGCTAGGGGGGCTTAAGCCCCCGCACTTTTTTGCTGTGGGCATTTTGGGCCGCCTTAAACTGCATTTTGGGCCGCCTTAAACTGCATTTACTTATTTTATTGAACATATTGGGCCGCGGCCGCTTCGATGATTAGCCCCCGCACTTCAAAATTGGTTCCGCGGCCTCTGGTCCAGGAGCAGAGTCCCAGTGGGGGTCCAGGGAGCGAACCCCCGGAAGCTCTGGGATAGTATTACGATATTGTAGGCATTAAAATGATGCATTTTTAGCTTCAACTTCAAATGACACAAAGGTCACGTTAGTCAAGTATGCAGGTGAAAAGGGGTGCTCGCTCCAGCTCCCGACCCCCCTTACATCCGGCACTTCTACTTGTACATCACACAACGTAATACTATAGACTACTAATATTAATTATAGTGCGCTGGAGTATCAGCATTGTTGTGGCTTAGTTGGTATGGCGCTCGACTCCGACTGTTGAGTACGTGAGTTCAAGTCCTCCCGGAGACTGGGCATTGTGCTTTTTCTCGTTTTGCGGTTTTAATGCTGTGGAACTGTCGACTTTTTACAGTTGTTTTTCTCTTTCATATCTTCCTTTTTGTAGCTTTTATCGACTTCTCTTCGTCCCCACGTTTTCTTTTCTTAATTAGGCTTCGTTTTGTTAATCATATCTTACTGCAAATTTCCAAATCAGGTCACTACACGCTATTGCATATAGCCTACATTATCAAGTCGTACCCCCCCCCCGCTTTGGACGTTGCATTTTTTCGGTTGAAATTTCTAATAGTTTTATGAATGTTTTTCCCATTCTTAGATGAAACCGATTCTATATTTCATGTAATTTGCATTTGATAGGAAAGGTATCAATAAAGACAGGGCTCCCGGCTACTTTAGTAGCCGGGAGACCTGTCTTTATTGATACCAAATTTGCCTAGGTTCCTAAAGCAACTCTTGTTTCTAAAGGAAAGCCACTCTGAACTGAATATTCATAAATGACCGACTGTAAAATGCTCTTCTTGTATTGCAACTATGGATTAAGTTTCTTAGAGGGTAGGGCTAAGCATCTACCAACAATAGGTGACCATTGTCCACGTTTCATGGTGCGATGATTTATAAAAGAAGACAGCGGTTCCTTTAAACTTGACCAAGTCTCCCTCCGCGTTTTCCCTGCCGTCTTAAGAAGGCGCTCCACCATTCCATAAAATTGCACTTTTGCTGGGGGAGGGTGAACCCTCTACATGTAGTCCCTAAAAATTTTGTTTGGGTTGATTTTTGACCCTGTTATGAGAGGGCAGTGAATCCTTTGTTAGATGTATTTTGGTAGTGACTGAGTTGGAGATTATGCTGTCAAAAAATGGTTGAAATTGATACCACCAGAGCAGATTGTGAGATTTGGGAAAGACAGCGGACTTATCTCATATATTGGTGAGTGACAAGGGGCGGGGGTGGCGGATCACAAGTTTTTTATTCATGCGCCTGTAGCTCAAAGAGTCAATGGTCATGCTGCGAAAATTGATGGGTCCATATGCTGGCGTTGAAAACTTTGACAAGGAATGAGAGGCAGCGTAACAAGCAGGTCCGTTTTAGTGTGTAAGTCGGACCAAATTTTAAGTGCTGCCATGAGGTTAATAATAAAAATGTGGTTACGGGTTCGTTGAATATAGCCTTGTACATCCGCTTATGCAGGATCATTTAATTGAAGGGGGAAGGTGACTTCAAGTTTGACAAATGCCGAATGATGACGGCCTATGGGAGAGTGTAGAAAGTGTCTTCAACCCGGGGCGCCCCAACGCCCTCCACCTCCTTCCCTTGATACGCACTTGAATGCAAAGTGCTCTTTCAGGCTAAAGATACAAATCACAGTACAGCCGACAAGCTGGCCGTCAGTACTGAGATATTTAAATTACCATATCATTACGGTAAGGAATTTGCAAGGAAGTCTTAGCATTTATTTAAACTTCAAAAAGCGCGTACGTGTACCACCAATCATTCTTCCACTGATAATTCGCGTATACTTACTTGATTTTGGTCTGTTTGAAGACCTTTGAAAAGTTGTAGGTCACAAGTAAGTAGGCTAAATCTCGAACTCAAGCGCTGAAAATGTCAGTTGTGTTCGAGTTGGAGGATTTGTGCTCTTGAGACCAAGGAAGTCAGAAAGTCAGGGAACTGATCGTCGTCGGGACAGTGGTGAAACGAGATAAGGGTAGGTGACATGTATGTCCCTCGTCGAGGAAGGATCCCCCGCAATTTCGTTTAAATTTCCCAGTGTAGTCGGGAAACGTTAAAATATGAAGTAGTCCACAAAAGCCAGTCGCCCCTTGTGGTTTACTCGATATTTGAGGGCAGATCCTGTATGGAATCCCCCAAATTTTCCAATTTCACGCCTGAAAACCCAAAATCCGCACCGAAATTTTTGAATTTTACTCTCGACGACCTTACGGCACTCCGTCTCCCTTGTCGGGGCTTCAGGCTGCAGTCATCCTACGTAGGAAAGTTTGGACACCAGCCTGTCGCGCAAATCATTCTGGCGCTATACCCCCGGCCAGCGTCGGGATTACACATTTTATCGTACCTACTAGTCCTATGCCGACTACATGTTTACCGAAGAAATTGGAAAATTTTGCGACCGGCAAGACCACGGCTTCCTGAGCTTTACCCCGCCCCGTCCCTCCCCGGCCCACCCCAATTGATGCCATTTATAGGGCAGGCTACTAAGAAACATTAATTACATGCCATGCTATAAACATCAATAGCGTAATATTCAAGCATTTTGAAACCAATTCTGGGACGTGTTTCAGGCAATTAATTAAAGTACTGTACCGATATTTACGTATGCAGGTGAAAAGGGGTGCTCGCTCCAGCTCCCGACCTCCCTTACATCCGGCACTTCTACTTGTACATCACACAACGTAATACTATAGACTACTAATATTAAATATAGTGCGCTGGAGTATCAGCATTGTTGTGGCTTAGTTGGTATGGCGCTCGACTCCGACTGTTGAGTACGTGAGTTCAAGTCCTCCCGGAGATTGGGCATTGTGCTTTTTCTCGTTTTGCGGTTTCAATGCTGTGAAACTGTCGACTTTTTACAGTTGTTTTTCTCTTTCATATCTTCCTTTTTGCAGCTTTTATCGACTTCTCTTCGTCCCCACGTTTTCTTTTCTTAATTAGGCTTCGTTTTGTTAATCATATCTTACTGCAAATTTCCAAATCAGGTCACTACACGCTATTGCATATAGCCTACATTATCAAGTCGTACCCCCCCCCCGCGGTGGAGGTTGCCTTTTTTCGGGTGAATTTTCTAATAGGTTTATGTATGTTTTTTCCCATTCTTAGATGAAACCGATTCTATTTTTCATGTAATTTGCATTTGATAGGTAAGGTAGATCTAACGACAGGGCTCCCGGCTACTTTAGTAGCCGGGAGACCTGTCCTTAGTGATACCAAAATTGCCTACGTTCCTACAGCAACTCTTGTTTCTAAAGGAAAGCCACTCTGAACTGAATATTCATAAATGACCGACTGTAAAAATGCTCTTCTTGTATTGCAACTATGGATTAAGTTTCTTAGGGGGTAGGGCTAAGCATCTGCCAACAATAGGTGACCATTGTCCACGTTTCATGGTGCGATGATTTGTAAAAGAAGACAGCGGTTCCTTTAAACTTGACCAAGTCTCCCTCCGCGTTTTCCCTGTCGTCTTAAGGGGGCCCTCCACCATTCCATAAAATTGCACTTTTGCTGGGGGAGGGTGAACCCTCTACATGTAGTCCCTAAAAAATTTTGTTTGGGTTGATTTTTAACCCTGTTATGAGAGGGCAGTGAATCCTTTGTTAGATGTATTTTGGTAGTGACTGAGTTGGAGATTATGCTGTCAAAAATGGTTGAAATTGATACCACCAGAGCAGATTGTGAGATTTGGGAAAGACAGCGGACTTATCTCATATATTGGTGAGTGACAAGGAGCGGGGGGGGGGGGGGGGGTTGGCGGATCACAAGTTTTTTATTCATGCGCCTGTAGCTCAAAGAGTCAATGGTCATGCTGCGAAAATTGATGGGTCCATATGCTGGCGTTGAAAACTTTGACAAGGAATGAGAGGCAGCGTAACAAGCAGGTCCGTTTTAGTGTGTAAGTCGGACCAAATTTTAAGTGCTGCCATGAGGTTAATAATAAAGATGTGGTTACGGGTTCGTTGAATACAGCCTTGTACATCCGCTTATGCAGGATCATTTAATTGAAGGGGGAAGGTGACTTCAAGTTTGACAAATATCGAATGATGACGGCCTATGGGAGAGTGTAGAAAGTGTCTTCAACCCGGGGCGCCCCAACGCCCTCCACCTCCTTCCCTTGATACGCACTTGAATGCAAAGTGCTCTTTCAGGCTAAAGATACCAATCACAGTACAGCCGACAAGCTGGCTGTCAGAACTGAGATATTTAAATTGCCATATCATTACGGTAAGGAATTTGCAAGGAAGTCTTAGCATTTATTTAAACTTCAAAAAGCGCGTACGTGTACCACCAATCATTCTTCCATTGATAATTCGCGTATACTTACTTGATTTTGGTCTGTTTGAAGGCCTTTGAAAAGTTGTAGGTCACAAGTAAGTAGGCTAAATCTCGAACTCGAGCGCTGAAAATGTCAGTTGTGTTCGAGTTGGAGGATTTGTGCTCTTGAGACCAAGGAAGTCAGAAAGTCAGGGGACTGATCGTCGTCGGGACAGTGGTGAAACGAGATAGGGGTAGGTGACATGTATGTCCCTCGTCGAGGAAGGATCCCCCGCAAGGTCGTTTAAATTTCCCAGTGTAGTCGGGAAACGTTAAAATATGAAGTAGTCCACAAAAGCCAGTCGCCCCTTGTGGTTTACTCGATATTTGAGGGCAGATCCTGTATGGAATCCCCCAAATTTTCCAATTTCACGCCTAAAAACCCAAAATCCGCACCGAAATTTTTGAATTTTACTCTCGACGACCTTACGGCACTCCGTCTCCCTTGTCGGGGCTTCAGGCTGCAGTCACCCTACGTAGGGAAGTTTGGACCCCAGCCTGTCGCGCAAATCATTCTGGCGCTATACCCCCGGCCAGCGTCGGGATTACACATTTTATCGTACCTACTAGTCCTATGCCGACTACATGTTTACCGAAGAAATTGGAAAATTTTGCGCCCGGCAAGACCACGGCTTCCTGAGCTTTATACCCCGCCCCGTCCCTCCCCGGCCCACCCCAATTGATGCCATTTATAGGGCAGGCTACTAAGAAACATTAATTACATGCCATGCTATAAACATCAATAGCGTAATATTCAAGCATTTTGCAACTAATTCTGGGACGTGTTTCAGGCAATTAATTAAAGTACTGTACCGATATTTACGTATGCAGGTGAAAAGGGGTGCTCGCTCCAGCTCCCGACCCCCCTTACATCCGGCACTTCTACTTGTACATCACACAACGTAATACTATAGACTACTAATATTAATTATAGTGCGCTGGAGTATCAGCATTGTTGTGGCTTAGTTGGTATGGCGCTCGACTCCGACTGTTGAGTACGTGAGTTCAAGTCCTCTCGGAGATTGGGCATTGTGCTTTTTCTCGTTTTGCGGTTTTAATGCTGTGGAACTGTCGACTACAAGCTTCTCGCAAAAGTGTTACAAACTAGACTCTCCAAGATAATGCCGTTGCTTGTAAACGAATTCCAGACCTGTGCCGTCCCAGGTAGAACTATTCATAGTAACATGTTTCTGGTCAGAGATATTATTGAGTATACACAGCTGAACAACAGTTCAATCGCCCTGCTATCAATTGATCAAGAAAAGGCTTTTGATAAAGTTGACTGGGGATTCTTAATGAAAATTCTCCGCAGATTTAAGTTCGGTGATAACTTTATCAAGTGGATTTCTATTCTGTACCACAATATTACAAGCCGTTTGTTAATCAACGGAAGGCTCTCAGATCCTGTTCGAATTGCTCGTGGGGTGAGACAGGGCAGTCCGCTGTCCCCCCTTCTTTATGTTTTGTTTATCGAGCCTATTGCTCGTTACATTAACTTTAGCAAGACCATTCGTGCTTCATGATTCCTGGGAGTAACGGTAGGCATATTAAGTTCATTCAGTACGCCGATGATTGCTACCTGTATTGCCACAAGTGTAATTGATGTGTTAAAACTTTTTCAATGTTTTTAACTCTGTTTCAAAAAGCAACTGGTTGCGTCCATTAATATGCATAAGTCTTGTGGTTTGAAGCTTGTTACAATGGTATCCCAGAACATACCCTCGATATTTCGTGGAGCACCACGTCTATTAAAATCAATGGTGTTTTATTCGGGTCAGATAGTGCTGTTAAATCCACTTGGATGGGAATTGTCCTGATCTGCCACTAAAGTCCTTGACTTATGGAAACGAAGACATTTATCCCTCATTGGTAAAGTGTCGGTGGTTAACAATATTGTCTTTCCTAAATTCTATTTTGTGGCACCAGTGTATCCAATTTTGGATTGTGCCATCAATGAGACTTACAAAGCTTTATTTTCTTTTATCTGGGGTGAAAACAAGCCTAATCTTGTTGCCAGGAAAAGTTGTGGTGTTAGAAAAAGACATGGGCGGGACTAGGGTTAGACGATTTTAAGATTAAGATGAACGCTTTGTTTGTGAAACCTTTTTTCTCTTTGTTTGCAAACTGACGGGGAAACCCTTTGAGTCTCACCCTTGCTCGCTACTACCTGGCGAAACCTTTGCGTC
Source organism: Holothuria leucospilota (assembly GCA_029531755.1). Lineage (NCBI taxonomy): Eukaryota > Metazoa > Echinodermata > Holothuroidea > Aspidochirotida > Holothuriidae > Holothuria > Holothuria leucospilota. The sequence goes on from CM055968.1 coordinate 49,301,048, forward strand.
GGTCTTTTCCTCAGATTTGGTCTATGTTATACCAAACTCTGATTTTTGTCCTAAATCTTTGTTAACTGCTTGTCATAATTTTATCAAAGATCTAGCTGATGTTAACTTTTCTTTCAATCGTCTTGTACCACAAAAAACGTCGTTTAACAGTTTACGTTAAAACTGATGTGTCTTATATCTGTTATTAGACACAATCCAACCTTTCCTTGGAACCCAATTTGGCCTTTAGCCTTTAACTCCAGCCTTGATAACAAACTTGAAAGATTTCCAATGGCGTTTATCACATAGAGTTCTGTTTACTGGTAGTAGAAGTAGGGATTGGGGTATCGACGATGGTTAATTTGCCCAATGATCAATTGTAATTGTATTGAATCTATTGAACATATCTTTTGGGATTGCCAAAAGTTAGTGCAATTGTCCTATGGATTGAGTCGGTTGCAAGAGTATGGTAAGTTATAACTTCCGCCTTAATGTTACCTATTTTCCTTATGGGCTTTCCGCGGATCAAACTTCCTCAAATAGTATTTAATTAGACTGAGGTATTTTTTGTGCATTTCAAAATTCATTATTTGGAAATGTAGATGTATTCATGTCTTTCAGTCCCGTTTGTATTCTAGTGAGGGAATTAAATCTTTAATCATTAAAGAAGTAAAGCAACGTATCAGAGCTGACAAAAGACGTTTTACCGATGCTAAATTTAATAAAGTATGGATCAAAAAGCGTTCTTTTGTTTCAATTTGTGGGGACAAGCTTTCTTTTAAGCTTTTCTAGTATAATGGATCAGGTTTATCTATTTTCTTTATTATATACAAGCCTGATGTTAAGAAGTAATTGTTCACTTCAACAAGCATAATCTAAGCTTAAGAGAGATTAAGAGTGATTTTATTCATGACAATTAACTATTTTTATTTGGAATGGCCCCTGTATATACTTATTATTAATTTAAATTCATATGAACTCTCAGATTGCTTTTAATGTAAATCGAAAAGGGCCAGAGATTAATGTCTCAGGGGAATTCGAACTGTGAGTGGAGTGGACCATTGTATATACTTGTAAATAATTTAAGTTAATATGAAATCTCAGATTGCTTTTAATGTAATAACAAAAGGGCCAGAGAGTAATGTCTCCTGGGAAATCGAACTGTGAGTGGAGTGGTCCATTGTATATACTTGTAAATAGTTTAAGTTAATATGAAATCTCAGATTGCTTTTATTGTAATAACAAAAGGGCAAGAGATTAAAGTCTCCTTAAAAATCGAACTGTCGACTTTTTACAGTTGTTTTTCTCTTTCATATCTTCCTTTTTGTAGCTTTTATCGACTTCTCTTCGTCCCCACTTTTTCTTTTCTTAATTAGGCTTCGTTTTGTTAATCATATCTTACCGCAAATTTCCAAATCAGGTCACTACACGCTATTGCATGTAGCCTACATTATCAAGTCGTACACCCCCCCCCCCCCCAATTTGGACGTTGCATTTTTTCGGTTGAAATTCTAAATAGTTTTATGAATGTTTTTCCCAATCTTAGATGATACCGATTCTATTTTTCATGTAATTTGCATATTGTTAGGAAAGGTATCAATAAAGACAGGGCTACCCGCTACTTTAGTAGCCGGGAGACCGGTCTTTATTGATACCAAATCTGCCTAGGTTCCTACAGCCACTCGTGTTTCTAAAGGAAAGCCACTCTGAACTGAATATACACAAATGACCGACTGTAAAAATGGTCTTCTTGTATGTGTGCAACTATGGCATTAGTTTCTTAGGGGGTTAGGGCTAAGCATCTGCCAACAACAGGTGACCAATGTCCACGATTCATGGTGCGATGATGTGTAAAAGAAGACAGCGCTTCCATTAAACTTGACCAAAGTCCTCCCTCCGCGTTTTCCCTGTCGTCTTAAGGGGGCCCCTCCACCATTCCATAAAATTGCACTTTGCTGGGGGAGGGTGAACCCTCTACATGTAGTCCCTAAAAAATTTTTTGTTTTGCGGTTGATTTTTGACCCAGTTATGAGATGGCAGTGAATCCTTTGTTAGATGTATTTTGGTGGTGACTGAGTTGGAGATTATGCTGTCAAAAAATGGTTGAAATTGATACCACCAGAGCAGATTGTGAGGTTTGGGAAAGACAGCGGACTTATCTCATATATTGGTGAGTGACAAGGGGCGGGGGGAGCCGGATCACAGGTCTTTTATTCATGCGCCTGTAGCTCAAAGAGTCAATGGTCATGCTGCGAAAATTGATGGGTCCATATGCTGGCGTTGAAAACTTTGACAAGGAATGAGAGGCAGCGTAACAAGCAGGTCCGTTTTAGTGTGTAAGTCGGACACCAAAATTTTAAGTGCTGCCATGAGGTTAATAATAAAGATGTGGTTACGGGTTCGTTCGAAATACAGCCTTGTACATCCGGTTATGCAGGATCATTTAATTGAAGGGGGAATGTGACTTCAAGTTTGACAAATGCCGAATGATGACGGCCTATGGAGAGAGTGTATAAAGTGTCTTCAACCCGGGGCGCCCCAACGCCCTCCACCTCCTTCCCTTTGATACACACTGAATGCAAAGTGCCTTCTTTTCAGGCTAAAGATACCCCCCCCCACCCCCCCCCCCCCCCGCCACCGGCGCCCCCCCACCCCCTACACCCCCCCCCCCCCCCAACACCACCCCCCCCCACCCCCGCCCCCCCCCCCGCCCCCCCCCCCCACCCCCGCCACCCACCACCCCCCCCCCCGACCACCCCCCCCCCCCCCCACCCCCCCCCCCCCCAACCTCCCCCCCCCCCCACCCCCCCCCCCCCCCCCCCCCCCCCCCCCCCACCCCCCCCCCCCCCCACCCCCCCCCCCCCCCACCCCCCCCCCCCCCCACCCCCCCCCCCCCCCACCCCCCCCCCCCCCCACCCCCCCCCCCCCCCACCCCCCCCCCCCCCCACCCCCCCCCCCCCCCACCCCCCCCCCCCCCCACCCCCCCCCCCCCCCACCCCCCCCCCCCCCCACCCCCCCCCATTCGATCGTACTTCAAAATAGCATTCAACATATAACAAAACTATGACATATGACAAGATTAAAGTGGAGCACAAGTCAAAACTATTATCAATTTACACCCTGAGTGAAAGAAAATACCCAATATTGTCTGGGGAGATGAATACTTCTGTAGTGAGGAAAATAAACTTTTCAATGTTTATTTGCTTCTGTTTTCTTCTTCTCCCAAATTCTTACTTAAGTATGATTTACATTAGTCTTACTGCATGTAAATCAAAATTAAGATTGAACGTAACTCTATGCTGTCAAGCAATGACAAGTCAATAGGTTACTCGATGCTCTTTTTTATTCCTGTTTCCTGCAAGTGATGAATAATATCAGACTACAGATATCATCTCAAATTCATTCACCTTGGACAATCTCTGACAGAAGTAAAGAAGGAATAAAATGTCTTTACTATCAACCTCTTTGAAATAAATATTTGTAATGCAGGGCCTACAAGCTGATAGAAATACTGACGCTGAAAGAAGGGCTGAGTGTTGAGTTTACTATACGTTCATTGCCAATATCACTTTACAGCATATGGCAGTGTAATATTTGGGGATTCCTTGGTTACAACTGCTCAAACTTGATGGAGTAAGAGCTAAAACCACCGAGTTTATGCTCCAGCTGTCCAAATGTAAATAATCTCTTCTTGCAACAACTTCTGCTGAGTAACAGTAACACAGTCTGAGCGGAATTGTACATAACTCCTGAGGCGATGTACACTTTTTAGCCTCAAATTGAAATTGACAATATTTCATTTCATATATGGAATGCAAAACCTCTGTTTAAATGACCATTCAGGGATTGACACCTGTGGGCTATTTCTCTCAAGAAGGGAAACAGATCTCTTCTATAACAGTGGTAAGGGAATGTTCACACTATGCCCTGAAATATGGGACTTCCCACTGAAAGAATTCTCTACATCCTGACATCTTAAGAATTTTTGATGTACTACAGAATACGGGGGGAATTCTTTACCTTGAGGTCTAAGCAGAGACAATGTTTATCTAGGCATTTTCTTCTTCATCATCAAGAAGAGGTTGAGAGATACTTTCCTCCTGGTTGATTGGTGCAGTGGAATCAGATGAAGCAACTTCCTTGTCCCATGACTGATGTTCTCCAGAACCAAAGCAGACAAATACAACTGTACCAAATATTAAAATACAACACACAATCCAGAATACTCCTCTCCATTGAGCAACTGTTGCCTGAAAGATAAATGAAGATTAAACATGTTGTACTAAGGTGAGCATCTAATATTAAGTTTTTCAGGAGAAGTATCACTTTCCTGCTACACTGCTTGAACTCTTGGCTTCTTGTAAAAGTACTTCTTATCAAATGTGAGACTCCTTGAAAACTTGGAAACCTACTATGCATTTAAACTATTTCCATAAATTACCACAGATCCCATATATATTTTCTTTTAATACTTTTGCTCTCATTTTAAATAGCAGTATTTATCTATAAGCAATGTGTGGGTAACCTGACTGATGGATGTACTGCAAGAGTACTGTATGTACAGACCATTCAGCCAGAAGGATGGAGCAGAAATATTAATTCATGGACTTTTCTACACGCACTACTCAAAGGCTGTCACGAAAGTATAAGGGCTTGAAAACATAAAGAAACTAGTGCATTAAGGGTGCAGTACTGCAGCTCTATTATGATTTCCATCACACAAAGTCCTGTAATGTATTTTCAATAGAGATTGAAACCCATGTTTAAGACCTCACTCATGCAGCATACATATTGCAGAGGATGTGTTATGATGTAATACTTGAGTAGTCAGCGAGCACCTTTGGTGTTATAGGTGTAAATTGGTCACAGCAGTGTCGGATTAGAGTTGCCTAGTTACCCTGCAGCAGCCAGCTTTGGGCATTTGGACAATTTTTCTTAGTGTTTAATTGTGGGCATAATATTAAGGTCTGTCAGTTTGACCCCCATAACCACTGTTTATGCTCTAGTTTTTAAGGCCTATCAACTTTTGATTCCCCTAGAAAACCAGTGCATCGCCATTGTCATCGTCATCACCATCATCAAACAAAAAAAAAAAAATTAAATGCCACCATTTAAAGCGGGCCTCCCATGCAGCCACTTTGAGAAATTTAATTTGATTTTATGCCCTATCGTCACAATTTTATGCCTTTCTCTGCCACTCTCTGCGCATTTAATGAATATTTTATGTCATCATCTATTAATGTTTTGGGGATATTAACCACTTCCGCTTTCCATTGCCTGTTCCCTCTGATACATCACTGTATGCAATGAATATTCTCATAACATATGCAATGAATAGTCTCATTACATACTCCAATACAGAGTAATGTTCCATGGTAACCCCCACCCTCCATAGTACCCTACTATTTCCACAGGCATCTAAAGCAGCCATCTCGGCTGTAGTCTTATGATGTCCATTTGAATGCACTACTACCACTTGACATTTTAAATCCCTACTCAAAGTGTTCCCCCTCATAACTTGTCCCTATTAAACTTTTAGAAGTCAAAGTCTTTACTTAGCCCATGTTGAAAGGATAAATTGACTTTTATTAAACAGTGATGGTCCTAAAAACCACTAGTACCATAAAGGAACAAGTTGTCAGATTCAAGACAATGGTAACATGTCTGGCCAAAACTTCTGCTGGGCTCACTAGGCTCTCAAGGGGGTTAATTTAGTACTGTAAGTCAATGGAAGAGGTAACAGTGAAGCATCACCTTAGGAGCCAAAAGATAAAAGAATGATTGAAGCAATAACAGCATTGAATTTTTACTTCTCTTAAAGAAATGTGAAAATTCTCCAAATTGAATGGGTTATTTCATACTTGACTCTCAAGTAAATCCAGTGTACTGTACAAAACAGGATAAATTAGATAATCTCAAGTAGGAAAAAAGTAGGATTGTGTGGACTACAAGTAGGGCTTCAAACACTTCGACATAGCTCTTCTCAATTTTAACACCATACAGGGTGTATGACATATTTTTTCAGTAATCAAACTTGAGAACATCTTTTCATACTATCAATGGCTACTCACTACTCCCCTGCAAAATCCCTTTGCTTCTGTGTTGTATAACAAAATTATTGGTTATTACTAGAGCTGCCAAGGTGAGCCATTCAAATTTCCATGTGCAGACAAAGTCCACCTCAGCCCCACCATGGTTGGGACTGAGGTGAGAAAATTTTCATTTTGGAGGTTGTCTAGATAGCAGGAAATGACCCCTTCAGACAATAATTTCCCACACACATTTTTCTGTATTTCCTGTTACAAAAAATGCACTTTCCGGGTATACAGTACAAAGATGTACAAATCCCAGGATTTTTTGTGATGCAGAAGTGACTTTTCAGAATATCTGCACTAATTTGAATGGTTGACCATGATTTTGTGACATTTGAATTTCTGGGAGGGGGGGATATTAAGGTTGGTATATTAGATAACCTGATATATACAGACCTCTGTATAACTGGACAGATTTGTATGAGGGGACAGCTTGAGTTTACATTAATTACTGGTGGGGTTAGAGGTTGGAGGAGTGGAAAGAGGCAGGAAGCATGATCACTACATCATCACTGGTGCAGCACTTCAATATACCAGTACCAAAATGCAAATTACCTGGAATTTCAATTTATGGTTGATCCACTGTTCTCATGGATGAAATTTTGCTTCAGACAGCTTTACGGAATTTTGTGTTTCGTTTTAAGTGATGACATGTATTTATAAATAAATACATGGAGCACCTTCATGCCAAATACACATGCATCCATTCAATAGTCTTTTTCAAAAGATATGCTGTGCATTCATGAACTTCAAAGTTTGACCTCTGGTGACCCCAAATGACCTTTGTCCTTCATCAAAAATAAAAATATGGGCTTTATTCAACTCAATGTAGGCATCCACATGTTAACTACGAGATCCATCAAGGCTACATTATATGAGATATTGTATTTAAATGAGGTTTTCACCTTTGTCCTCTGGTGCCTCAATGACCTTTGATCTCCACAAAAAATGGTAATGTTCTTATAATCAATATGGGGCATCCATGTGATAGTTTGAAATCCCACACTGTTCTCTTCTTGAAATATCATCCTTACAAGCAGTTTACAAAGTTTCCATCACTTGACCTTGCCATATGAAAAGTATCCATGGTTCCTATGGAACCTACTGCCATTGTGCTTGGTGCTCAGCATAGGCAATGGAGTAGGGAAAACAAGCCAGTGAGCCACAACTGGGAAAAAGGCTGTGGCCGGCCCGCCTTAAACCAATTGGTTAGAAACTGAGCCGTAAAACCACATCTTACTCTAACTCTAACCATGGTTCCCATGTTAAAATATTTTACTATCAAATTTTACAGTTTTTGACCTCTACAGGGACCTCAAATGACCTCCCACCATTTTACAAAATATGGTTATTTTTCTAAATATGAAGAATCTTTATACCAAGTGTAAATAGTATTTGTCATTCCAATCTTTAGATATCGTGTTTGCAAGCAATTTCTAAGGTTTTCACAGTTCACCTTCAGTACCCTCAGATAACTTTTAAACTCTACCAAAAATAATAGGTTCTATCTACTGACCATAATGGATCTAAATGCAATGTATGAAATCATCCATACTTCCTACCTCAAGATACCATGTTCACAAGCTTTTCAGTTTTTGACTGCTGGTGACCTCAAATGACCTCTGACCTGGCAGACCTGCACCAAACATGGTAAGGTTCTTTCTCTCAATATGATACACTGATACACTTAAAATGAAAACCATCAGATTTTCAGGTTTTTACCTCTGGTCACCTCAAATGACATTTGGTCTACATAAACAAGAGCATCAATGATGCTGTAGCTCAACTACAATTTCACTCAAACAATTCCTTTTATGTAGCTTCATTAGTGATTCAAACCAAGGCGTCATGCATGGACAGTCATGATGTAGTACCTTCAGTGCTGTCCATGTACAGTAAATGGTCACAGCAATTTTAGAGTTGCCCAGCTTGGGACATTTTTTAGTGCTTGTGGGCACAATACAGTAGGTAATTGTGCCGATGAAAATGAAGTATTTATACCCAAATTTGTCAGGCCCATCTAAAATTATTCTTTTGTCAATATATCATACAAAACCAAAACTCATATGGAAAATCATTGGCATAAATGGCATTTAACATCAACACAAAGTACACCTATGATGAACCATCATCCATGGAACATGGACCAACTTTGATAAGATTCCAATGCAACCCCTAGTATTTAAAGGCTTTTGACTGATTCTACTGTTTGACCCCAAACAACCTTTGACCTTCAAAAGTATAACTTTAATGACCCACCATCTACTGGATTGTCTGGCAACTTTGACAAGATTCAGACACAAACCTGTAAAGTTGAAGGCTGTTGCATGATTCCATTGTTCAACCATTTAATACCCCAAATGACCTTAAACCTCTGCAAAAGAGCAACTATGATGACCCATCATCTACTGAACATTCTGGCCAAATTTGATAAGATTTTCATATAACCAATGGGAGTTGAAAAAGCTTTTTAGTGATTCCAATGTTTGACCTCTCTATGACCCCAAATGACCTTTGACCTACTTTAAAATGCATCTTCAATGACCAATCATCTACTGAACACTGGCCAACTTTGGTAACATTTGGATATAACCCCTAGGAGATGAAGACTTCTGTGATTCCAGCTTTCACCTCTCTGACCCCAAATGATCTTTGATGTATTTCAAAAATACATCTTTGATGACCCATTATATACTGAACACTGGCCAACTTTTGATAAGATTTGGATATAACCCCTAGGAGATGAAGACTTGTGTGATTCCAACTTTAACCTCTCTATGACCTCCCAAATGACCTTTGACCTACTTCAGAATACATCATTGACAACCCATCATTTACTGAACACTGGCCAATTTTGATGAGATTTGGATATAACCCCTAGGAGATGAAGACTTGTGTGATTCCACCTTTAACCTCTCTAAGAGCCCAAATGACCTTTGACATACTTCAAAAGTACAACTGGCACATGCCATCATCCACTGAACATTCCAGCCACATTTGATAAAATTTGCAGATAACCCCTAGCACTTAAAGGTTTTTGCAAGATTTCACTGTTTTGACCTTTGCATGACCCCCAAATGACCTTGACCTACTTCAAAAACACCCAGTTGATGACCCATCATCTACTGAATGCTCTTGCCAAATCTGACAAAATTTCAACACAACCCCTAGGAGTTCAAGGCTTTTGCATAATTATGCTCAGTTGGCCTTTTGTTTGACCTCTCTTTGACCCTAAATGACCCTTGCCCTACTTCAAAAGTATAAACGTACATGGTCATGACCTCACAGGTAGTACACCATGCATGAAAATGACCACTGACCTTAAAATTCTCAACACCAGTAATAAAACAAATACACAAAAGCCAAGTTACAATGACAAACACCCAATACTGTCACTGAATCTTTAAGACACAAAGTAACATTTGTTATAAATGACCCCAAACTGACCCATAAATCTGACCTTTGAGTCCATCCTTGACCACCACTGACAACCCTTTATCCTTGTATCACTGTGCACAAGTTTCATTAAAATTTGTCCAAGCAAATGCTCATTTGGTGAGTCTGTATTTTTTAACACTCTCTCGTAACAGTAACATATATGGGTTATGTACTGTAGCTCAGCCTAAAATGTGTTAGAATGATGTAAGAAGTTTACACAAGTAAATATGTAGCCTAATCTTATCCATATAAATAAGACATTCCACACATAATAAACACAATACATCACAGAACAAGTACAACACATAAATTTCCCACCAAAAATTATCAGAAGGTTCAAATAAGCCCTGCAGTTCTAGGCCTAGAAGTAGCTGGGCTGTAGAGACACATGTGTAGCTTAGGTTCATGGTGCACATAGCCTAACATTAGGCCTATACATTGGATACTGTATGTTTAGGTAATGCCAAAAGTGCCATGCTTCTCTGGAGAAAATTACCCCGTACAAAACCCTTCCAACTGAAAGCTGTGAGTACATTTCAGGTTGTTGTATGAGGGTTTTTTGCACTTGCAGGATTCATGATTTGGGAGTTTTTCACCAATTTGGTAATTTACTTTGGCCATAACAACAGAACTTGCTTGTGTAATTGAGACATTTTCTAAAGTGTGCAGGGTGAAGGGTATCCAGTCGAAACGTCCCTTTAACAAAACATCCCCACTTTAATTTTAGCTACCAAAACATCCCTGCCAATGAATATGTATAGCCTACGTAAAATCTCTTTTTAAATTCAATAACGAGAAGTTTAATTCTAATTGATTTGTTGTAGGCTAGGCCTACAGTGGGTATTAGGGAAATTGGTGAATTCTTTTGGTTTTCAGAACAGTAATACCACCACATGAAGAAAAGTACTTACCACTGCGTAGGCTTTAGCGTAATACAACAAATGAAACTATGATTGCAGCGGTAGGCCTATAAATAAAGGCCTAATTTGTAATTTGTGTTTATTTTCCTTTGAAGAAACTGAAAATAGGCTAGTAGCACTTAACTTATATAGCCGCCCTACCCAGGCCGAACCTAGCCTAGGGTACCTAGGCCTAGTTCTCACATACACTTTGTTCCCCTGTCCCTGAACTAGGCCTAGGCCTACGTAGTATTCGAAGCCCCAAGCGACCCCATATTGGAAAGTTTGTTTTTTTGCCGCCGAAGATTAACACCAAAGGAAAGGCAGGATAAAAATTACGCCACTATCTGCTGTAGGCTAGATGCGACAAATAGAAACCAGGCTGACAAAATACGCCAGAAATTTGGCGTGACTGCTTGAGTGCCACGCCGAAGATCTTCGGCGTAACATAAATGTTTTCCAGACTGGAAGCGACCCAAGTACTAGGGCCTAGGCCTAGGTCACAGGCATTCGAAACATTTACGTACATATACTACACACTATATATATATAATAAGACAAGGTAGGACATTTCGATAGGAGAAGACTTCGGCCCAGTGACTGCACTGCCACTCAGTGCTTCCACACTCTAAATTCATTTTTCCTGAAATGGAATATAAAATTACCTGAAATCGGCCATTTCAGGAAAAATGATTTTAAAGTGTGGAAGCACTGGCTGTGCGACTGGGCCGATGCTCATACTTGGTTTTTATTCTTATTTTTATTTTATTTTGTCACCTTTTTTTACTGTTTAGAATTATCTTATGCACAAAGTTGCATCCGAAGACGTGTTGGATATTCTGCTGGAACAGATGACATGATCGACCAAGTCTTTTGAGGTTCACAGTAAGAGTAGAGTGTAAAAATTGGCCAACATTCGTGCTTCGTCCTGAGAAATGTCCTACCTTGTCTTATTATATATATATAGTGTGTGTAGTATATTACGTAATGTTTCGAACGCCTGTGGCCTAGGTCAGCAGACTGCGGACTAGGCCGAGCCTAGCCTAGGGCCTAGCTAAGGCTCGAAGTACTTTTCGCGGTATTTACTTTGACATGAAATATTCTAAAAATTGCACGGATGTTGATATTGATAATACAGAAAACAATTTCATAATATCCCGTTTAACGTGAACGTAAGCGCTACGCCTGTTTTGCTCTTATCATATTGCAAATTAGGCCTAGGACTAAAATTAAAAATATCTGATTACCTTCGCTCTTTTCATGGGCGACTCGTAATAATCAAACTTTGAGTCGAGTCCATAGAAATAAAAGTAAGGGAGAACGCTAGCACAATGCATCCATGCATGTTTAACCGGTAAAGCTACGAAAAGTGTGAGGGCGCTTTCGTTGTACGGGAACTAAGAGTATTTATTGTCAATAAATACTCTTAGTACGGGAAGAGACCTGTTGATTGATGTCTCTCCGTACGTACAGTGTGCATTCTGCTGCAGAAGTTATAGTTTATTTTATGCGTTTTTCGAAAGATTTGGAGTAATTTTCACAACAGAAATAAGTCATGGTGCCTTAAGTATTTTGTTTTATACTCCTAACTTGAAAACTTGTAGTTTATTTGCCAATACTTGGGGCAAAAGCAATGACGTGATATTTGTATTACGCGCAGGTGCTCCGTTGCCGTACAGACTGGCCAAATCAATGGTTTCAGTCCAGATCGGCTGACGTCATTCTCCCTTACTTTTATTTCTATGGTCGAGTCTGATCATTAGTAGGACCGGTCTGATCTCTAAGTTATACTAACTGGATTGGCGATGTCCGTGTCATTGTGAAGTCAGCGTCCGCCATATTGTGACTATCAAACCGGCGAATGTGCAGTTTATTGGGTGCAATGTTTTTTTTTATTTCATTATACTTTTTTATAATTTATGTGGGAATCAAAGCGCATTCGTTGTCAAGGGTAATTTTTTAATTTGTATTGCGATTATTTTTCATGGATAACTAATTTTTACGTGTCTACGCAAAAGCACGGACACTTAGGTGTTCAACTCCCAAGGTGTTCCACCATAATTATATTTGCACTGCGTTTTGATCTCTCGTAAGATGGCCGCTCGGCGACTTCATCACTGACTATCCAATCAATGTGTCGAAGCCAATCCAATCCAGTTAGTATAGAGATCAGTGGTACATACACAGATAGTTTGCATATTGCGGAAGATTTCGTGCGTGCGTATTACACGTATTACACAGGCTAACACGTAACCACCAAAGTTTTATATGGATGCCTGTGCAAAACACTGTAATCTCTAAAGCTTGAGCATCACTCATCTACATGGAAGCACAATATGCTGACAAACAATGCACCATGATGGTCAATGGGAGTAACCGTAGAAAGTAGGTTTATCATTATATCTTCATTTTTCATAAGAAAATGGCCATGAATTTTCCACGCCATCACAAAGCGAGTGAAAACTCAATCAGAACAACTTTTATTGTAGGTTTCAAGATCAGCCACTGTTCACTTTTAGAGTTAATCCTGTTAAACCTTTGACCTACTTCAAAAACACAACTTTGATGACCCATCATTTACTAAACACTCCTGTCAAATTTGAAAAGATTCCAACATAACCACAAGGAGTTGAAGGCTTTTGCGTGATTTCACTCTTTGACCTCTCACGACCCCAAATGACCTTTGAGCTACTTCCTGTTACCATAATTATCAAGCCTTTGATATGTGTTATAGCCACACCAACTTTGACAAGGAACGGTCAAAGCACCTGCAGACAGCAGCTCTTTTTCCAATGTTGACGGACAGACAGACGGACAGACGGACAGACAGACGGACAGACGGACGGACAGACGGACAGACGGACAGACAGACAGACAGACAGACAGACAGACAGACGCATTGCCATGACAATAGCTCAACTTGTTGAGCTAAAAACAACAAGAACCGGCCTCTCAATATAATAAATCTATATACCCTGACTGAGAAGTACCCATCACTGTCATCTTGAAATATTGTATTTACAAGCTAAGCATCATAAACACACACATACACAGCATTATTGCAATGATTTCTTCCTCTTTGGCAATGAATCAACAAGGTTTTCAGACATTGATCTCTGGTAACCTGAGATGACCTTTGAACTCTACCCAGGAAATAAGGGTTTTCCCTTAGAAAGTGTGTAGAACCTTTGCAGAGTTTGCCCTTCAGTGACCTCAGATGACTTTTGACCCACACCAAAAACCATATGATTCTTCCTCTTGATAGGAGGTATCTAAATGTCACACAGGGAAGTTTTCATACTACCTATCTTGAGATATATTGTTTCAAAAGGTTCAGATTTTGACTTTCTGGTAACCACAGATGACCTTTGACACCCAGCCATAATACTACGGTTCAGACTCTTCCTATAATGCATCTACATACAAAGTATGGAAATTATACATGCTTCCTACATTGAGATATAGTGAGAACAATGTTTTCAGTGTATGACCTCTGCTGGCCTCAGATGACCTTCGACCTCCATCAAAAACAATAGCCTTCATCTACTCAATACATTGGCATCTACATGCCAAGTGTGAAAGAGTATCCATGCTTCTTAAGATATCATGTTAACAAAGTTTTCTAAGCCTGACCTCCAGTGACCTCATATGACCCTTGACCTCCACCAAAATGATTGGATTCTTCCTCTCAATATGAGGCATCCACATACCAAGCATGAGTCTTGTCTGAGTAGTTTTTCTGGAGATTTCATGGTAACCAGCTAAGATCACAAACACACACATATACACACACACACATATGCAGGCCATCACAGACACGTAGGCTTTTCTTTTCATCAAAACCACTAATAAAGAATAATAATTCAATAGATTTACATAGCTCCTTAAATCAGCAATCACACAGCATTTTACAGAGAGTTAGTCTTTAAACAGGTAAGTTTTAAGGATATTTTTGGAAGAGTTTACACATACTGAAGTTTGAATAGGGCAGATAGTTCCATACAGTCATCGGGGCTGCTAGAGAAAATGGATGGTCACCATAGTAGGAGGCCTGGGCAGATGAATGTAGAAAAGAGCACTGAGAAGATGAGCAAAGAGTGTGCAAAGGCTGGTAATAAACATAAAGTATTCTTTCAATTCAAGGTTTTATTCTTTCCCACTTACCTTATCACCTGTTAGTTGTGCTACTGCAATGGGACCAAGTATTCCACCAATAGTGGTGACTGTGTTCGCCATGCCAGTTATGATCCCAACAAGATTCGGGGCAAGATCCAGTTTATTTACGTAGTATCCAGATCCAAATAGACCACCGAAAGAGAGACCAGTTAAGAAACACAAAACAACCAGCGTAGAATTACATCCAGCATAGGCAGTAACCAGTAACAGAGGACACTGAACAAGCACTCCTTAATTTCAGAAGAAACAAAACATTAAAATGATAACATTAAAATGTAATATACTATAAATATATAATATTGAATGTATGATGTTAATGATGTAATGTGAGGTAACGCAATAATGTGATGTGTGATATATGATACGATGGGCCACAAATGGCATTACCCCTGGAATATTCCAAGGAGGAGGAGTCAGAGACTCTAGCAAAGTGCCTTCCTCCGTTCAAAACCTTGCCACCACTCCCATTCTCCTTCCACTCTTCTTCTTGGGCCTACCAGATCCTGCCTTAGGAACCTTCCCCAACCGTTTGGCCAGGTTGTTTCCATTTATCATTTAATGTTCCCCTTTCCCTTCCCACAAGGGGGAAAGACCAGAGGGGCCCCGGGTTAAGGAGTCTGGGAGTACGTCCAGCCATGACTGAAGCTTATCTCTGAGGACCAAGTCCTGCAAGCCAGGCAAACGGAATGCAGTTCCCAGCCCCTATGCAGCTGGATTTGACGACAAGGTACACAGTGAGCACCATTCTCCATAACACGGCAGGATACTAAGTTAGGCTTGAAGAACCAGAAAGCCTAAGGGCTTAGTGATTCCTTGCCGAATGGGGATGCTTTGTTGTACTGAGGTTCATCCCTCAGATTTATCTTCCTTACTACATCATTTTACGATATTTTAACAATTTCACCTCTGCTGACCTCACATGAACTTTGAACCCCACCAAATATAACGAAAAAGAAAAACGAAAGTGTCTTGAAAGGAATTCAACTCCAATGGATCTTGGATCTTGAAAATTCTTGGGAAATTTTGTTTTTTGACCTCTGGTGACCCCTGATGACTATCTTGGGAATTCTTGGGAAATTTTGCTTTTTCACCTCTGGTGACCCCATATAACAATCTTGGAAATTCTTGGGAGATTTTGCTTTTTGACCCTTGGTGACCTCAGATTACGATCTTGGGAATTCTTGGGAAATTTTGCTTTTTGACCTCTGATGACCCCATATGATGATCTTGGGAATTTTTGGGAAACTTTGCTTTTTAACCTATAGTGAACCCGGATGACAATCTTGAGAATTCTTGGGAAATGTTGCTTTTGATCCCAGTGACCCAAGATGACAATCTTGGGAATTCTTGGGAAATTTTGTTTTTTGACCTCTGGTAACCCCAGATGACCTTGACCTCCACCAAAATTGATAGGGTTTTCCCCCTCAACATGGCAAATTTATATACCAAATATGAAAAGTGGCTGTCACCGCTATCGTGAGATATTGTGATTACAAGCCATTTACAAGGTTTCTGTAGTTCAACCTCTGGTGACCTCAGATGACCTTTGACCTCTACCAAAACAATAGCATTCTTCCTCTCAACATGACAAATCTATATCCGCCATTCCTATCTTGACATATCCCAATTTCAAGGATTTCGGTCTTTGACCTCTGGTGACCTCAAATGACCTTTGACCTCCACCAAAAACAATAGGGTTCTCTCTCTCAATATGACATATCTATATACCAAATATGAAAAGTGTTGGTCACTCCTATCTTGAGATAAAGTGATTACGAGCTTTTCGGCCTTTTACCTATGGTGACCTCAAATGACCTCTGACCTTCAAAAATAATAGGAATCTTCCTCTCAACTTGATGAATCTATATACCAAATATGAAAAGTGTTGGTCATTCCTATATTGAGATATCGTGGTTACGAGCCTTTTCGGCTTTTAACCTGCGGTGGCCTCAAATGACCTTTGACCTCCACAAAAACAACAGGGGTCTTCCCCTCTACATGACAAATCTGTATACAAAATATGAAAAAGTGTCGGTCATTGCTAACTTGAGATATCGTGTTTACAAGCCATTTACGAGGTTTTTGCAGTTTAACCTCTGGTGACCTCAGATGACCTTTGACTTCTACCAAAAACAATAGGGTTCTTCCTCTTGACATGCAAAATCTGTATACCAAATATGAAAAGTGTTGGCCTTTGCTATTTTGAGATATAGTGTTTACGAGGTTTTTGCCGTTTAACCTCTGGTGACCTCAGATGACCTTTGACCTCTACCAAAAACAATAGGGTTCTTCCTCTCAACACGACAAATCTATATACCAAATATGAAAAGTGTCGGTCACTGCTATCTTGAGATATCGTGTTTACAAGCCGTTTACAAGGTTTTTGCAGATTAACCTCTGGTGACCTCAGATGACCTTTGACCTCTACCAAAAACAATAGGCTTCTTCCTCTTGACATGACAAATCTGTATACCAAATATGAAAAGTGTCGGCCGTTGCTATCTTGAGATATCGTGTTTACGAGGTTTTTCGCAGTTTAACCTCTGGTGACCTCAGATGACCTTTGACCTCTACCAAAAACAATAGGGTTCTTCCTCTCAACATGACAAATCTATATACCAAATATGAAAAGTGTCAGTCATTGCTAACTTGAGATATCGTGTTTACAAGCCGTTTACAAGGTTTTCGCAGATTAACCTCCGGTGACCTCAGATGACCTTTGACCTCTACCAAAAACAATAGGCTTCTTCTTCTTGACATGACAAATCTGTATACCAAATATGAAAAGTGTCAGTCATTGCTTACTTGAGATATCGTGTTTACAAAGTTTTCAGTATTTGACCTCTGGTGACCTCAAATGACCTTTGACCGCCACCAAAAACAATAGGGTTCTTCCTCTCAACATGATAAATCTATGTACCAAATATGAAAAGTGTCGGTCATTGCTATCTTGAGATATCGTGTTTACAAGCTAGGCGTCACATACACACACACATACACACAATTACTGGTATTCATCACAAACCGAGGACCTGCGCACGTTGTCATGTATGCATATTCACCTGCGGACCAGCACATACAACTATGAGATTGACAAATGAACACATGCATTGTATTACTACCCTCTTGAGGGCGCTATACACACCAACTGGGAAGCCACATATATCTCCTAAGTCCACTATATTGGCAATATAATATAAGTCCACCAGTTGTATCCTACACAAGTGAGGACCTCTGAAATTTTCGCACACCTGTTTCAAATTCATAGCCAGTAGAGGACTCTGCCCTTACCTATACCTACATAATGGAAAACGTGTGTAGAATGCAATGGAACTAAATTTACCCGAGGACCTGGGTTTAGGTCCTCATGTGGAAAAAATGTCCTCAGGTGGTAGCTGTGTATTCTGGTCAAGGTCCTCGACTGGATATCAATACAAGTGCACATACGCACACACATACACACACACACACACACACACACGACATCACCATCGCATAGATTCCTTGCCTGCCTTCGGCAAGGAATCAAAAACACTAATGCTTAGCAAATTAGATGTAGAAAGGGTGTAGTACGTATATGTCTGCAACATAAATTCCACCCACCTTCCTGGTGGGCATATTCACAAGCGACTATGATAATTTGATGTGTGATATATGATATGAAACATGACACGATACATGGCAAGACATGACAACACACGACGCAGCAGGCACACAGCAGGACGCGATGCAATGCAACACAACATAATGAGACGTGACACGACACAGCAAGATATATGATACGACATGATATATGATAGGATAATCAACTTGTCATTCCCTGAATAAGTTTTCGACTCCCTCAGTAGTTCATCAATAGTGTGTACATTCCCATACTGCTGTGGCAACAAAAAAGCTGTTTCATTCAGTTCTTCTGAAAGAAGAGGCCCATAGGTGTCAATCCTTTTCTGGTCAATTGACCTGAAGTTTTCCATTCCACCATGGAGAGGCAACCTACAGTAATTACTGCTCAGTGTATAGGCCAGAAGTGTGAATGGCCTCGAGGGTCATTCGCAGTAGCTCTCAGAGTGTGTTCTACAGTAGCATATACACACAGGCTGCACAAAGCAATGTAAGCTGTGAATAGTGAATAATGCTCAACTGTGGAAGTGACGTTTACAACCCTAGATACTGAGGGTAAGTGGAATGATCATCTCACTGGGCAAGACCACCAAATTTGAAGTCAGCAAGGAGGCCAAATGATGCACGCTTCCCCTTGCTCATGTCTTAGCGATCAGCAAGATTCCAGGTTCTCTGCGAAATAGTACAGGGATGACTAAGACAGCATCAACTGGCTTATGGGAACATAACTACAATATAACTATCCAGTATAAAGTATTCCATGAACCTCAAAGACTACGTACCCCTATATCAAACCCTATTAACATGTGAAAACTGTAGAGAGACCCTGCTATGGAAGAGAATACCAATAACTCTTTACAGAGCACTAACCATGTCTACATCCTAAGAAATGAGTAGGACCCATGGTCAAACTGCAGACATCCACGGGGTTGGGAATAAGGTCCAATTTTGCAGTGTTTCAACTAACCAAAGCTTTATCCGTTGCAAACATCGGTCTCTGATGTTGTGCGGTTTATAGGGCTTGTCCGTGTATAAGTTAGTCCCTAGTTATCAGCACTAGTTGCCAGTTATCCATTATAACTGGGATATCCGCAAATCTAATCTTTTTACTCAACTGAAGAAAGACAGCATAACCCATAATGATAACAAAATGCTTATGATCACTGTTATAAATGTCAGGTCACTACAGTTGGATGAGGTTAAGAGGTTATCATGTGTTGCATTGATGAATGATAATGTTGACATTGCCACTGATACAGAAACATGGTTATCTGCCAATACAATTGATACAAAACTAAAGTAGCACTTAACAACATGGAAGGGTATGAATTCCTTGATAAACCCGAGGTTACCTAAAAAAAAAATTTTTAGGGGAATACTTTTCAAAAATTTTGCATTTTTGGGAAAAATTTTCCGAAATTGGGGTTGGGCCAGCCATTATGTAGCACAACAGAGGGATGTTCTACAGCCTTCTGCGTCGATCTGTGAAGCTTGTAACTTTTACCCCGCACGGTTGGGCCCGTTTCTTTTCCCGGGAAATTTTGCGATCACGGGCCAAAATTTTCAACTCACAAAATAATAGGCGGTACTTTTTAACACCACCCAATTTTATGTTGACGTAATTTAAAAATATACAGGGTCTTAATCTGTATCGAATATCGTGGGCACAATACAGTAAACCCAATCGATACTTTGCCTTCCACGAAAGTATTTGCCCCACTAAGGGGTTTTTAGAAAGAGCACAAGGGCGCGGCTTGCTTTTGATTTTAGCTTTTAACTGTAAAAGATTTTTTAAGTGGATGCGGGGGAAAAAAAGACGCTTCAGGGGACGCAATGTTTTTTTTTTGCATCCAACCCAAAAGAAACTGCGGGGATGAAAAAAAATTAAGATAACGGCCTAATTTAAAGCAAGACCACATTATAACCAAAAAAACTTAATTGTCATTTTAATTTTCATCAAACCTTTTATTTTTCTTTAACTCCACAATCACTTTTTTAATTCCTCCAAATTCAACCAGAAATGTAAACATGAAGGCATGGGCACTGTGAAAAGTTTACATTCCTAAAGGGGAGACTCACACCCTTTCTACATCACAGTAAAAAAAATAATTGTAAAAAAAGAAAAAAATCAGCTTATAAATTAGAGAATAAATCCGTTTTGCTTAAATTCCCTTAGTTTAAAATGTGATGACTTAATTGGTATACATCCAGGCCCAAAACAAAAAACGAGAGAAAATTTTCAGGCCCCCACCCTTTTTTAAACAAAAGGTTTTTTTTTAAAGGTGTAAAAATAAAAAAAGCTTTCAAAAGGTTGACAATGAAAATTAAAAGGAAAAAAACTAAAAGTCCCCCCTTTTTAAACAATGATTTTATTCTTAAAATTCCCTCTCTTCAAAAAACTTATTTTGAATTTTGATTTGTTTTGGTTTATGGATCATGCCTACTGTCCAAAAATTCCCCTATCTAAAAAAAAAAGTCAAATTTTTTTTAAAGTTTTTCTTAATTTGATAACACCGGCGTTTTGAAATATGACCAGGGTGAAAATTTATCTATAAACACGACCAAGTGGGAGTCTCCGTAAAATGTATCAAACGCTCTTCATTGCTGCTGCATACTAATATATTTTCAGTAAGCTTTCCCATTTCCCCACAAAACAAGCAAATGTTTGCCACCTTAAACCAAATAACATGTGCCTCTTTGTTGGATTTAGGTTTTAATATATTTTTAGCAAGGTAAGGAATTCTGTAAAAAATGTAGGTGAAACTATCTTTTATAAGACCATCATTATTTAAAAGGGGGAAACCCGTTCAAAAAAACAAGGGATTTTTGTATACAATGTAACTCAAATTTGTATTTCCAAAAAACCTTCAAAAAAAGACAGTGTTTCGATGGGGACTCGGGATCATTCGGTTTACTTAGTTTTTTTTAACAAAAACCAAAACAACCATGACCCACCTTTTTTTAAAACTTTTCAAATTTTATGTCATACTGGTCTTTGTGAAATAAAAAAATTAAATTTAAATTTATATTCAAAAGCAGAAATTTCTTTTTGGTTAAAAATAAAGGAAGACTTTTCCAAAAACACGATTCCAAAAAACTGCAATTATCCACAGGCATTTTTCTTAAATGTTATTTTTGGGTTTATTTGTACTTTTCCCCTGTACACATCTAGCACTTTATGGTTTTTACTTCAATTACCAGCTAAAGAGGTCTGAATGTAATTAAAAAAGTGTACTGTACCAAAATTTACCTGCAATTTATATAACAGGGACTAATTTTCAATTTCTTGTATAACGAAGGCAAGAAATAGCAGAAAGGAACTTTAGTTCAAATTTCTTTGATTTAAAGGGTTTATTTTTCCCTTAAAGATCTTTCAAAAAGTGAGCCACATAATGGGGTGGGGAAATATCTCTGTACATACAATTTTTTTAGATTCAAGACAAGTCCTGTCATAAATTTTTCTAAACATTTAACATACTATAAAGATCAGAAAATATTTGGGCTTGTTTAAAACATTTTTACCTCAGGAACAATGAAGCTTTTCACACCCAGAAACCCAAAGCATTTTATTCTTTCATGATACTTTTGAAACAAAAAGCCGTAAGCTTTTTTCTTGTTTTTCAACCAAAAAATACAATAAGTCCAAACAGGGCCAAAAACAGACGCCGCGTGGCGCTTTTTGCCCGAGAGGATGAACTGCGCCAGAAGAAAAAAAAAAGGGTGTTTGTAGGGCCCTAAAAATACCTAGCCCCAGACGCATGAGGAAATAAAATTTATGAACTCCTGTGCCCCCCCTCCCCCCTCTCCACATAAAAGGTGTCACTGAGGAAATCTAAACCTGGGGTAGGCGACATGCAACGGGGCCCCCCTTCCCTTTTGAAAGTTTTTCAGGTGGTGACCACACCCTGTTTAGTACTACTGCCTGGTGAAACCCCCGAAAGTGTTTGTCTTTTTTCCTGTTTTGCATTTTAAAATTTTTTTTACAAATACAAGTAACTTTTGGGAAACCTCAGGAATTTGCATGCAGGGAGGGGTTTTTTTGAAAAACTGAAACACCCCAGAATAGGAAAACAGATACAGAAAAGCTCCAAAATGAAGGTTGCAGAAGCTTTTTTCAGCTAAAAGGAGGAAAAGTTTATTTCAGCAATTGCAAATTTTTCACTATCTTAAAAAGAAAAGTTTTTTTCCTAACATCCCGGGACATTTATTGGGGGTCAGAAATTACGGGGGAAAGTTTTTTTTCATGTATTAAAACATTCAAGACAAAAAAAAACTTTCAAAAAAATTTAAAAATTCCATCTCAATAAAAACTTTGCAACTGCTTTTCTTTCAGAAAAATGCATTATAAAATTATATTGATGAAATAAATTTCAAAAGTGTAAAAATTTGGATGAAATTTTTTCATAGGGGCTACAAAGCAAAAAAATTTTCCTCTCAGAGAATCTTATTCTTTAAAAAGCAAATTACCAACCCCCTCATTTTTAAGCCTATTTTAACCAGGGTTTAATCATATTTTTTTAAACTACAAATTTTGCACCACCATGACTATTTCCATTAACAGGGAAACTTTTTTTGGAATAAATTGCGAGAAAAATACTTTCAAAAATTTCAACAACACTTGAGACTTCTTTTTCTGAGGAGACCGTGTTATCCCTTTTCTTATTCTCACAAAAACAACTTTTTGTCCTTTAGATGAAGATGGAACAGTGATGCCCGAAAAAATTACCTTCAAAAATTTGATTTCTTGGAACAAGAGTGGGCAAATTCACCTGCCTGGCCAATGGTATCCCCTTGGTCTAACACAAGGACTTTTTACTGACCTTTAGAACGAATGAAACAACAGTATGCAAGTTAAGTCAAAACTAAAATCAAAATTTGCAGTTTACCCAGAAAGGGGGTCTGGTCTACTCAATACTAAAAAATGAAAAGTGAAAATCACTTCAAGCAACTAAAAAATGTTATCTGAGAGAAATATGCATTCCCAAATAATTTAAAGTCCTCACTTCTTTTATGAATGAAGGTTTTTGTCTATGTTTAGTTTTATAGTTCCATGGTACTTTAATTTAAACCTCAGGAGAAAGTTGCATTTTAAATTTTTACTTGCAGTTTCAGAGATGTAAGCAGAAAAAGTTTGCACATTTTAAATCCCAAAATTAACTTGAAGCAACACCATGGATTTTTCACCAAAATTTTAAAGTCTTTTATTTTCATCAACACTTTTATTTTTCTTTTAATCCAAATCACTGTTTTTAAATTCCCCCATAATCTCAACCACAGAATAATGTGAATGCATGGAGGCATGGGCACTGTGCAAAGTTTTTCTTCCCAAGGGGACTCATTCCCCTTTACATCCAGGGCAAAACTAAATGACAAAAAAAAAACAACAGCTTTTCATTAAGGAGATGACTCACCGTCTTTCTTAAATTCACTTTAGATGTAAATTGTGACTTAAAACTGGACATATCCAGGGCCAAACTTCAAAAAAGAGTGTGATTTCGTGCTCCACACCTTTTTAACAAAAAATTTTTTTAAAGGTTTAAAATATAAAAAAAAGCTTTCAAAAGGTTTACAAAAGCAAAAAAGGGGGAAAAAAAAGTCCCACCTTTTAACTAATTGACTTTTCTTACTTCAAGATTTCCCCCTTTCAAATAACTATTTTTAATTTTGGGCTTTTGTGTTTTTGGATATGCCAGCTTTCCAAAATTTACTTCATTGAAAAGAAAATTAAATTTTCGTACTTTTTTTCAAAAATGATAACAACTCGTTAAAAAAAACCTGGTGCAAATTTTCGTTAAAAAACCACAATGGGGGGTCCCAAAAAAGTATCAAATTATCTTCATTGCTGCTGCTACATAATATACTTCAGTACGGCATTTCCCCTTTCCCCAAAAAAAGCAAAAGTTTTTCCATTTGAACCAAAACAAATGTGCCTTTTGTTGGATTTGGTTTTTTAAAAATTTTTGCAAGGGAAGGGACTTCTGTATAATATTAGGGGAGATACGTCTTTTATCAAGATCATCTCTTTAACCAGAAAGCCCAAGGGCTTAGTGATTCCTTGCCGAATGGGGGGTGCTTTGTTTTACTAATTTATCCCTCAAATTTATCTACCTTGTCTAATCATTTTTTGATATTTTAACAATTTCACCTCTGCGACCAAATGAACTTGAACCCCCCCAAAAATTTTCAAAAAAGAAAAACGAAAAAATTCTTGAAAAGGATTCAATCCCAAAGGGTCTTGGATCTTGAAAATTTTTGGGAAAATTTTGTTTTGTCCTCTGGGACCCCCCGATGACTATTTGGGGAATTCTTGGGGGAAAATTTTGTTTTTGACTCTGGTGAAACCAGAGGGCAATCTTGGGGAAAACTTGGATATTTAAAATTTTTTACCTTGATGACCCCTATATGATCTTTTGGGGAATTTTTTTGGGGAAAATTTTTTTTTTAACCTAAGGACCCCGGATGACAAACTTGAAATTGTTGGAAATGTTGTTTTGATCCCCGTGACCCCCAAAGACAGAAATTTGGAAAAAAAATTTTGGGAAATTTTGTTTTTGACCTCTGATAACCCCCTTACCTTGACCTCCACCCAAAAATTTATGGGTTTTTTTTCTCAATAGGCAAAATTTTTATACCAAAAATTTAAAAAAGGGGGTCATTGTTATCTTGAGATATAGTTACAAGCCATTTAAAAATTTTTAGTTCAACCCCTGGTGACCCAGAGACCTTTGACCTTACCAAAAAAAAATAGGTTCTTTTCCCCTAACATGACAAAACTTTTCCGCCCTTCCTATCTAACATCCCAATTTCAAGGTTTTTGGTCTTTTACCCCTGGTACCTCAAAATACCTTACCCCACCCAAAAAAAAGGGTTTTTTCTCTCAATATACATATCTATATACCAAAAAAAAAAAATGTTTGGGCACTCCATTGGATTAGTGATTACAAACTTTTTTGGGTTTTCCTAAGGTGAACTCAAATGACCTTGACCTTCACCCAAAAATTTTTTGGGTTTTCCTTCAAAAAGATGAATCTATATACCAAAAATTTAAAAAATGTCGGTCATTCCCATCTTGAATAGTTTATTCGAGCCTTTTTGGTTTTAACCCGCGGTGGCCTCAAAAGACCTTAACCTCCACCAAAAAAAAATAGGGGTTTTCCTCTTTACATGAAAGATGAACAAAAATGAAGTTTGGGGTTTGCTATCTTGAGATACTGGTTTAAAGGTTTTTTTTCCCTTTAACCCCTGGTGACCTAAGAGACCTTTCCTTACCAAAAACAAAGGGTTCTTTCTTCAACATGACAAACTTAAAACCAAAAATGAAAATGCTGGGCACTGCAGCCGAATATCGTGTTACAAGCATTAAAGGTTTTTTCAGATTTAACTTGGGGACTTAGTGACCTTTTAACCTTACCAAAAACAATAGGCTTTTTTCCCTTTTTCATGCAATTGTATACCAAAAGAAAAATGTCGGCCTTTGCTATCTTTAGATATGTGTTTACAACCCTTTATGGATTTTTTGCAGTTTTAAATCTGGGGACCTCAGAGACCTTTGACCTTACCAAAAACAAAAGGGTTTTTCCCCTCAACACGAAAATTATAACCAATGGAAAAAGGGTTCATTGCTATCTTGGATATCGGGTTTTTTCAAGCCATTATGAGATTTTCGCAGTTTAACCTCTGGTGACTCGAGACCTTGACCTTACAAAAACAATAGGGGTTTTCCTTCAACACGACAAAACTATAACCAAATATGAAAAGTTGGCCCTTTTTATTTGAGATATCGTGTTTAAAAGCCATTTTAAAATTTGCATCATTTTATTTTATTTATTTTCCCCAAAAAATCATAAAATATAGACAGAATAAATTTAAGAAAACGGTGGAGGAAGCCTGCAAAAAACAAAAGCTTGTACAAAAAGGCCCTTTATAATAAAATAACAAAAAAAATACGGACACAATAGAAAAAATCAACCCGGAATGGGAGGTCCACGAATTCGAAATGACCCGGAATAGGCTGCAGCTAGCTTACTCGGACTCGGAGACGATTCCAAAAAAATGAAAGTTAACATAAATGTTACTTAACACTCCATTATTATTAGTGCAGACTTTTATACATGAATGGTCACAAACAGTCCACTAAATTACAGGTTGGACCAGCCTATGAAGGTTACTCCTTACACTGACCCTTTTAATCCGAACTGTACATTAAAAGATAGTTCAAAGAACATGAGTATGAGATGCTATATTGACAAATGGCCGGCCTCTAAATTGGCCCGGAACTGGGAAACCCGGAATCGGAATCGGCTCGGAATCGGAGTGTACTTGACTCAGAATTGACACGGATTGGTGCGCACTGGAATCAGCACTGGCCTAGAATCGGGTTAGATGGACTCGGATACAGCCCTGTTGCAAACAGCAGAGATCTGCTGTTTGAACCAACTCCCTGCAAACAAATATCACCAAATGCTCTGGTAGAGCATCACTGAATTCTCTCGTGGAGCTTCAGGTAGGCCCACGTTTAATTCAGATACCTCAAAGTGATTAATCTTCGTAAGGCAGAACTCTGTGAGTATCTGGATTGGGAGTTTGTCAACGACAACCTGAGATCTAATTGCAGAAAACTTGTCAAGTTCATAAAACTATAGAAGTAAAAGGATTACTAATGAATAATTAACTAATTAAGGGAGCAGGCAGCAGCAGGTTCATGGTCAAGGGACAGCGCTTCCCCTAAAAATTTCCCTCCCTGGAAATTTTTGAAAACAAAAATCACCATTGCCTTATAGGCATTGTCTGGTGACATTTTGTAGGTGTCTTATACGAAAGATAAATATTTTTCATTACATGCCACCCAAACCCCATACCAATACTCCATTCCTAACTCAAGATATCCCTTCCTAAAGATTGGTTACTTTTAATAAAAAATACCCTTAGGTTTCCTCAAGGTCACAGAATGTGATCCCAAGTGGGCAAATTGCCTCAGATTCCTTTTGCTATTCTTTATAATTGGATACCTTGTTTGTCCTTGAAATTTGATACCGTTGGAATGTTTAGATGCTTCCCCATATAGATACAGTGTAAATCTGTTACATACTTGTGGGACAGCAAGTAAACGTATGCAATATTCAATAAAGTGATATATAAGTAATAAAGAAATACAAAAGCTGCATCAATTTGCCCAAATGACATCACAGATTTCCCATCATGCACTGCGAAAGCTGAAAATGTAGCATATCTTTAGAAAATTCATATCTTCCAAATGCAAGATGCTATTGAGGTAGGGTTTTCACTGCCTAACACAGAAAAATTTTCTGCTTTTTTGAAAACATCAAATCTGGTCACCACAACATGTTTTTAACACATACTTAATATGACTCACCCCCTGAAAAATATTTGGTCCTGGAAGTTATCTCGCCCCCTTCTGTACAAGGTACTGAAGAGGAGAGCTAGCTTCCGAGCGTGGTGGGGTGCAAGCCATTGGAAGCAGTCGCCGACATCACTTTTAGGAAAATAGGATGAACCTGTTGAACATTTCTATACTTCTTCACTGCTGAGTATCTTTGACAATGCTTAAAAGCTAAATATTGCGTTTTGCAAGAAAACCAAGGCGTTTTCTTGTAAACAGCTAACAGTTCATTGAAATGTTGCCACGCCACATGAGTAAACACAACACTTTGTGATTACAAGCCCAACTCAATATATATGCAAATAGGAGTGACAATATTCGCCCTCGAGTAATTCCAAGGATCAACCTCCTTGATCACATGCTAGAATATATGAATTAAAACAGTAAAAGAGAATTGTACGGGAGAATTTTGTAGTCATTTCAACTTTTCATTACATTTTGAAAGTACGAAACCTGGACCATTGTATGCATTCATCATTATGAAAGTGTAATTATATTACTGTTTATTTCAAGCGTTGGTTATTAGCTTCCTCATATAGAGTTTGTAACTTTTTGATCGCAATCAAGTTGTTGTAAAAATATGGGATTTCAATTATAAACAGCACAAGCTGGGCAATGAAGCGTACAGTAAATGTTAAAATAAGGCTGAAATATTCATAAAGGCATCCATGTATATCGTACATGTTCAATTTTTGTTACTTAAGAAGTAAAAAATTAACTTAAATTTGAACATTGTTCTTTTCAGTTCACGTGGAAAACTAAATACGTTATTCTTACTTTACCGTATGACATACATCATTACAGAATAAACGCGATTGATCAAGCTATGGCTGGAGACCCCACAAGGTACCACATTCCAATAAAAAACAAAACAAAAAAGAGGAAATAATCCTATTATTTTTAAGTTGCCTTAATACTGAAGAAAATGTTCTGATTTTCGTGCTGTAGGATATATGGCCGAACTAGGGCGATAATAGAAGCGCTATACAGTGGTAAGTTCGATTTGAGGATGCAATGGTTTTGGTCCCGAATTTACTGTATCGTTTCATGGATCTTCATTTTAAGAGTGGATGATAAAGCTACAGATCAAAATCTTGCAAGGTATTAAACATAAGTTTGATCGAGGCTGAATCTTTGGAAGGAATGTTGTATGGTACTACGCTTGGAGGAGCATTGGCTGAAAATATTGCAGAATCCTTTTATGTATCCATATTTATTTGTAGAACTTATCGTTTGAGTTATGAAGCAATTAATTAATATTGTTAAAGATATAAGATCTTTTTTATGGTCGTATCGCACTTATTTGCGAACAGTAGCTAGCAGTTTCAGTTTCAGTTTCAGTTTATTCTCAGTTCATCCTCAATATGAGGTATAAGAGACTTAGGTAATTACAAAAGATACATAACACAGTTTGTAACAAAAAGCATAAGGCTTCAAGATAAGTAATAAAAAAATAAATAAAAAATAAATAAAAAAAATAAAAAATAATAAAAAAATAAAAAAATAATAATAATAATAACAATAATAATAATAATAATAACAATAATAATACACAAAAAGGAGAGAAAAAAGAAAGGAAACAAAAATACGTGAAATTACAAACTTAGAAACCTACAAATGACGTCAGATCAGAATAAGACACTAAAGAGTGCAATTCGATAATAGGGAACATACTACAATATAACTCAGAGAGTAGTTCAGGCTTCAGTTCTGATTGGTAAAGTTCATTGATGGGATGTTTTAGAAACTGTGAATTATTTTCCCGCAAAATATACTTAAATTTACTAAGGACTTAATGTTACCTTTTTGGAAAAGCTGCCTCATTTTTAAGGCACTGGCATTTCTTCTATAGTAGGGCTTAATATAGTTACATCTCTCTACTGATAATTTTGGGCATTCAAAAATGTAATGAAATTCATCACCTAACTTATCCTGAGAACAAAGGGTACAAATTCTATCATTGAACAAAATATTCTGGTATCTTCCAGTTACTGAGGGAATTTTACTATTACTACAACGAAATCTGCATAAGTTTATACGATTAGTAGCTGAGAGGGTAGTGAGGTATTTTTCAAGTTTCAAATCAGTTTTAAATATTCTATAATTGTTACATTGACTATTATCATGAACTTCGGTGGGCCATTCTTGCTTAGAAATGTCACTTAATCTTAGTTTAACGGTTTTTTTCAACCAAGGGTAATTTACGGTAGGGGATCTCATAGAACCTGCAATTGACAAATTATTATCATGGTTGTTCCATACAAATGGCATTCCAACTCTGTTAAATATGTCATGTACCTTTTTAATCCAGGGAGAGCTATAAATACCTTATCATGAAGAATTCGCAAGAATGTATACATAAGATGTGCTAACTTGTGATCACTGCTATGTACTGTCCTACACCAAAATTCAACAATTCTTAGATGAATTATATCTGCAACCTTGTAACGTCCTAGCTCACCATAAGTCATACAATTTGGGGTACTTTTCTTAACCTTTAAGATCTGTTTACAAAAATTGAGGTGAAATGCTTCCAATTGTTTGAAGTCTTCGTAACCCCAAGTTTCACAACCATACAGTAACACAGGTAAAACAATTTGATCAAACAACTGTAGCAATAAATCTAATGGCAAATTAAGATTATACGACTTAGTAAGTAGACTGTAAAGTGTTTTTCTAGCGGAATTTACTTGCTTACATTTAGCCTTGGTAAACTTATTATTATAATTAAAGGTGACACCCAAATAGTTGTACTCATCAACGACATTAACAATTTTCCCTGCCAAATGAAATGTTGGAACTTTCCTAACTTTCCCTTTCGAAAAAATAACAATCTTAGACTTACTCGTGTTAACAGACATATGCCAGGCATTACAGTAATCTTCTACCCCTTTTAACGCTAGTTTCATATCGGACTCAGTTTCAGCAAGGACAATAGTATCATCAGCATAGAGTAGCGTGAATAACTTAATAAAAACATGGACATCTTCGTTGCTTAAGTGTTCACACATTGATTGTGATAAATGATCTAATCCATTATAGTAATAACTAATGAACTCACCGAAATCGTTAAGAAAAATAGAGAATAACACTGGTGATAAGTTCTCACCTTGCCTTACCCATACATTACAATTAAAAAGATTAGACTTTTCCCCCTCGTTGATAACACATGACTTCGCATTTCTGTAAAGAGTATAAATTACATCGAGGACTTTACCATTTATGTTATAAGAGATTAATTTTGCCCATAGAGAGGTCCTATCCACCAGATCAAAAGCTTTTTTGTAGTCAATAAATGCGCAATATACACGCTTCTAAGCAGTTACACAACCGACGAATGTTGCTGCTTCACCGCGACTGGGAATTTCGGAGCAGTCTTGTTAGCGTGCGAAGCCGAAGACAGACCGTTACAGGTGAAACAAAAGACGGGCGGATACCAGTTACATTGACAATTTTTTTCAGCAAATGTGAGACTAAATAGGATATAGGTTCGACTTAAAACGACAAAAAATCATACAGAATTAATTCATAATGCATATCCTAAATTATATAAGACTTTCAATATGTAAATCATAAGTAAGTGTAAAAAGCATTCTAGAGGCAAAAATATAAAAATATAAATCATGTGATTCTACACCAGTTTTATCAAACTGCTTGAGGATTACAGTAGGATCTAGTAGGATTAAGACACTTAATACTGATGGAGAAAATACTCAACAAATAATACGATATCTTCGAGTTGTTTGTGAGCTAGTTAAAAGCTCTGAGTGGAAATTAGATTTGCTTTCTAAAATATCAACAACCAAAGCCGAAGGGGGAAAGTCAAACAAAGTATTTCCAAAAGGAGTTACGTCCACAGAGGGAAAGGGCGTAGGAAACGGGGGAGAGGGCTGGGGGCCAAAAATGTGGTGGGGCAGAAATATGTTTCCGTCCCCTCAATTAAACAATGTAAACGTCTTATTTGTTTCCTCTGTGAAAGTAGACGTATGGCAGTATTCCTGAACACATAACGTCAAACACTAACGTATCCAGGGTCGCCCAATCTACCCCCAATAATATGACAAAGGAAAAACAAAGAAGCAAAAGGAAAATGGTATAGGCCATCCAACTAAACGAAATAAAAGAAAAGGAGGGAGAGATAAAACAAAAGAACAAACATTTCCAATAAAGCGCACTATTTTTTATTTGATTTACCTTTTGCAGCATACTATCTAATATTAAGTAGTGAACATCCAAATATGTATACTAAGACAAGTTTCTACATTTGTCCATCCCTGCGGAAGTGACGTCAAACACACATGATCTGCCTGTACTTAAACAACTTTGATTTGGATTCTGAAATGTGAAGTTGTTTTAGCGCTTTGATATATCACTTGATTTCGGTATATGGCTTGTGTGATCACAATGTCGCCATGCATGTATCCCGTTCTCAAAGGAGTTTCTTTTAGTGTTATCCCACCATAGGACGAATCTGCACATAAATAATGACACGTAACTGCTTGAAATGAAACTTTTGATCATTTTGTCTGTTTTAGTAGCTACATGATCCGTCATCAGTCTGCATTGAGTGATTGCTTCTAGAATTATCCCGCCTATGTTGTTCGTGCCTCATATTTTACAACTGCGAAATCAATTAACTCATATTTATGTCCACCGACACGAAATTCGGAGTTCTTCTAGTTCTGATATAAGTTCACGTGTCAAAATAAGCACTGTATCGAGTTACCAATTGCCTGTTCGACATTTTCAAGATTTTCTTCCTCCGGTAAAAAGCATTTACGATTTTTTTTTTCAATCTTAACTACGTTTACTTTTGTAACTAAAAATGATTCACACTTTACATCTTATTTCTTTATTTTAATATATTTCCAACTTTGTATGTGCAATGTTAAAGATATCTTTTTATTTTTCATTAATGTATAGCTTTAACCACACAGTATTGCTACTAAGTATCATTTTGCCATTAGTGCCGAATAAGGCTGATTATAAATACTTATAGCTTAACATTTAGCGTAAATATTTTAGCCGCCACTTGCTTGTGAAATAATAACAGACACGATCATAGTCCATAATATAAGCTAACGTCTAAGTATTTCAATGTATATTGCATTAGGGACTCGTGGACTGCAGTAAACCTCTAAAGGCTTCGCTTTACGAAGATTTGCCAAAGTCACCTATATAGCATGTTTAATTAATTTCGTAATTTCCTTGTTATAATCTCTTTTGGGGGACTATTTACTGTGACGTCATTTCCCATAAGCTACATTGGGATGTAGACACGGTTTCGTTTGCGCTGACTGATAACTAAAGCACTGAACCTATACCGTACTGAACTACGGTACTAGACCATCAGACATAGATCCTGGTTCAGATAGCACCATTTTTTTATTCCCAACTTCGATTTGTTTACAGAAAGTGACGTCACATTCAACAGTCTCAGTACGAGAGTTTGGCTCTAAAGGCCGATTTATGCTTCTAAATTTACACTCGCTATAAAACTTTAAGAACCATATATATTATGGTCATCACCGTCTCTTCCGGGCCATTTACAGCCAAAGCTCAGAGTTGAAGTGTTCAACTTTCATAGCTTTATAGCGCTATACTGAAGTAAGAATCGGCCTTGAGTTTACACATTTACACATTGAGTCGATGCTTGCATATATATATATATATATATATATATATATATATATATATATATATATATATATAATATATATATATATATATATATATATATATATATATATATATATAACTTTTTGTACATGCTTCTAAGTTAACTTCCGATTTTAATCCACCAAATAGCCAATAATAACGTTTAGTTATTTCTTGTAAATAATAACAAATAACGACTTACAGACCTATGAAGTTGTTATAGTTTAAGCATTTCTTTACAAAAGTATTTAATATACTTTTTATACGAAAAGATAATCATATGGATGTTCGTTTCTCGGCCTTTTGGATAACAGGATAAGGTCATGTGTAGGCCTAGTATCTGTTCTATTCAGCCAGTCTAGAACGGGGCCGCGCATGACAGACCCACGATGTAGAAGTCTGAAAGACAAGAGGTTGGTATCTGTTAAGTCTTGTTGTCCCTCGGGGTGTAGAATCTTTAGGGAGCAGAACTCCTTCGGCGTAACTCTTGGTTTCGACCTTCGGCTCTATCTCCAGAGAGTTGAAGAGACTTTGGAAAAAGTAACCATTTTGATGTTTCGTTTAACCCAACATTCGTTTCTTTAATTGCAAAAGTGTGACTTTTCCCATCGTGTGGTGGACATGCAAGCATGCAGATTAACAATGAAGAACTTTATTATCCTTAGGCGATGGTGGGTTAAATAATTTAATTGATGTTAAAGTTTCTGCAGAAAACTATGAAATAAGTGGAACTTTACAACGACAAATATTTTCTACTATTTTTGACTTAATACTGTTAAAAAGAATATTTGAAAGCACACAATTCAGAGGGGATCATCAAAGCTTTTCTATCTTCTAGCGGTCGATCAAGCCATTTTAGTTACTTATTTCGGATTCCGTTTGTCCATATTTCTTCAAAAGAGGTACAATATGAGAATAAAGAGTAACAAGATGACCAAAAACTCCATGTAATTTGACTAAAAAGAAAAGCAGCAGAGGGATTTAAATTACAAATACCCTAATTATTATAGCCCCACACACAGTCTTGCAAGTACAGTCGCTTGTATTAGCGTAAGGGCATTATTAACCTCTTCCCAGTCTGACAGTTTGACTATTTTTCGACTTGCAGCAAAGGTGACGATTGAAGAAAGTATACCAACTCTTCACGAGTCACCTGGCAGTCCCATGACGTTTATTCAGGTAGGGCGCCACTAACTATTCTTACATTAATTTACAGACTTAATTTGGTCCATGTCGTGGCCTTTGGACCATTGCAGAATTTTTCAAGAAGGCACAAGCCCCCTACTCATGTTAAACTAAGGCCTTTCACAAAGGCCTCTTTCACGTTTTGAGATGGGTCTACAGGGAGCAGAGTGTTTCACGCCAGATGCTGTGTACCAATGTTTCACAAGTGTGTGGGTTCGGTCCCGCTCGAGTTACGTGGATTTTTCCGGGTACTCTGGTTTTCCTCTAACTCGGCATATGGGCTTGTCATCAAAATCGGTTGCCCAGCCGAAAAAGTCGGTTGCTCGCCGGACTGAAGCACCCTCAGACAAAATATCAAATAGCCAACTTTGCTTTTGCATTATGAGCTTGGTAACCTTTTACAGTTACCCTTTCATTGCAAGGTTATGTTTGGAGGAGGAAATAATCGGTTTTACAAACAAAATGTAAGGTGGTGGTTCCTGCATTGACACATTCAAAATGCAACTTTGCGTATGAGAGGACGTAGGCAAAACGTACCTGAGCTGCCTTCAGTTTTCTTCATTTTTGCGCAAAAAGTACTTCGCTTTACTTGCTACAATATCCATATCAAAAATTGAGCATGTGCCTTTAGCAACATCGTCTAGACTGTGCCCGATCTCAAACTATGCGGAATATATCTCTACCCGTATTTTGTTCGGAGGAAATCTCATGAATTAGTGGCTTTGCACCTTAAGACATACTGACTGGTACGTCACATGTACTCGTCGTGTAAACGTAAACTGCGCAAAGCATGATCATACAGAGGACGTGCAGCGTACAGATGATGTCACAGATGTAGATCGACACCACGAAGGAGGGCAAGCAATGCCACTAATTTCACACACAGTCTTCTGTATGATGGCGTGTTCACCTTAATTTAAATACAGTTTAAAGTGAAGTACGCTCTACCTTATAGACATTATGCATTGGCATCACACTGACGTCATTTTGGGTGAAAACAATGAAGTACACGTGCACGAACGGCGTGGATATCGCCGCACGTGTAGTAGACTTAAGCGCGTATACGATTGGTTGACAAATCAGCTGTCTGCATTTATAGATGTAACTTGCAATGATACGCGCTTTTTCTCCATTTTCCTCCAAAAGAGGGAACACTTTCTCCTTTGTGACATCATATGCATAAGGTCTATATTCTGGGTGTGACTTCGAGTAACACAATTAGTCAAAAGCACGATAATTAATAATATGAGACATTGATTTTTCCATTTAGTCATAATGATATGCCATGTCATTATCAATAATTTAATTTTTCTTTTCTTTTTTTTTTCTTGACTAATTACATACTTACTGTAAAGTTATAAAGCATAATTTAGCTCATGGAGAAATAATTTGATTGTTCTTGCCTCGTCCTGGAATTGTGGTGGTAAGCCACTAAAACAGAAGTTCTGCCTCATCAGAGATGTCACAATATGTCTGTTTAAGTCTTAAGTAAAAGTTCTGTTAGGTTGTTGAGGTGCGAAAGTGTTGAAGACTGCAAAAATCATGACAATTTTTACTATTTTTTTTTACTTCGCATCCCCCCTTCAGTTGATCAATACTTCTGATTGAATTATAGTATAATAATAATAATAATAATAATAATAATAATAATAATAATAATAATAATAATAATAATAATAATAATAATAATATAATAATAATAATAATAATAATAATAATAATAATAATAATAATAATAATAATAATAATAATAATAATAATAATAATAATAATAATAATATAATAATAATAATTATAATAATAATAATAATAATAATAATAATAATAATAATAATAATAATAATAATAATAATAATAATAATAATAATAAGGATAATAATAATAATAATAATAATAATAATAATAATAATAATAATAATAATAATAATAATAATAATAATAATAATAATAATAATAATAATAATAATAATAATAATAATAATAATAATAATAATAATAATAATAATAATAATAATAATAATAATAATAATAATAATAATAATAATAATAATAATAATAATAATAATAATAATAATAATAATAATAATAATAATAATAATAATAATAATAATAATAATAATAATAATAATAATAATAATAATAATAATAATAATAATAATAATAATAATAATAATATAATAATAATACTACTAATAATAATAAGCGTGGAGCCCTACTTAGGGCGACAGTTGCATTGACTTGTGTACAAAAATTTGAAATTTTTTAACCCTAACCCTAACCCTACCCCTAACCCTACCCTAACCAAATTTGGTAGAGATACATTCTAGAGGAACACGAACAATTTAAGCTTATTTCCGACAAAAAAATTATTTTTCTATCTAGTACCTAAGTAATAAGGCGACACATAAACTGTCGCCTTAATGACAAGTGTCGCCTTAATGTTGTTGAATTAGCATGAACTGTCGCCTTAATGCCTAATCCATGCGGATAATAATAATAATAATAATAATAATAATAATAATAATAATAATAATAATAATAATAATAATAATAATAATAATAATAATAATAATAATAATAATAATAATAATAATAATAATAATATTAATAATAATAATAATAATAATAATAATAATAATAATAATAATAATAATAATAATAAATAATAATAATAATAATAATAATAATAATAATAATAATAATAATAATAATAATAATAATAATAATAATAATAATAATAATAATAATAATAATAATAATAATAATAATAATAATAATAATAATAATAATAATAATAATAATAATAATAATAATAATAATAATAATAATAATAATAATAATAATAATAATAATAATAATAATAATAATAATAATAATAATAATAATAATAATAATAATAACAATATTTTTTTTTTTTTGAGTTTTTTATTTTCTTCATCTCATATTTTGCATTTCCATAATCAAACAAAGTCTTTGATAAATTCAAACAAAATTCAAATAAAGTCTGAAGCTATTCTACACACGAAATGGAACAAATAGTGAGGCCTTGGTAATACTTTTGAGCCCCGTATTAAAAAGAAGACAGCAACCGTTTTATATTAACATCTAATCAATATAAAAATCGATAAAATTAAACTGAAAGTTTACCTCGAAACAGCATGATCTTTTTTAGTTCTTTTTCTCCTATTTGCATGATACACATTCATCTCTTTTTAAAACAATTCAGAGCACGGTATGCATGTAACGGGGCTTTTTAAATCATATTCACCTTTTACTTAATCCTTATTTACAGACGCTGAATACCAGCCACGTATACTGCAATGCGGTGAAACAAAAAGAATCACGCATTTGAATTCTCCAGCGATATATATATGCACATGGCAATAAACAATTAGAGAGCACTCTCCTGAAAGTGAAAAAGAACACTGCAATAAAAAAGGCAGGCTTTATAGACAAATCCTGAATGAAACACAATGCATGAAGTAATTTTAACAATTCAAGGAGTCTCTCAGCACCTTGATTTCATCATAACGTTTACTTTTAGTTAAAATATACGTTTCAACCTTCAGAAGAAAAATAAGTTTGTATTTAAAGGTGTCATAATTTGGAACTTTCGTGTTCATTCTTCAAGTATAAATATAATGCTTGGCGTGAAAAATGACAAGGCTATACCATTTCATACTTTTGTCTGAGGCGTAACCGAAACACACATTTTCATACTCAATTGTGACCTTTGAACAGAAAAGCTCTGAATATATTTTATTCCATATATCTCCCACTTTGTTACAATGCCAAAAAAGGTGGTCAAGGGTTTCATCTGACTCTCCACAAAAGGTGCAACTAGAGCTGTCGACAACATTTATTCTATAAAGAAAAGAGTTAGTTGCAATAATACGATGAATAAACTTGTACTGAAAATTTCTTAATTTAGTATCCCTGGTCATGTAACACGACTTAAAGATTTCATTCCAATCTAGTTCGCTTCCCCCAAAGACGATCTCCCACTTAAGACAAGAGCGTGGCTTTACAATACAGTGGTTTATAAGGATGTTGTAGACTAGACGGCAAACCTTCAAAGAACGAGAAAGACGCGCTAGCATTATCTGCTGACCAGACGGTTGCCTTGGTGATAATAGTAAAGGTCTTGAAGGTACCCATGTGCGTGGAATGGCATGCAGAATTCCATTCAGCTTTGTAAAAGGGAAATTTGGACAATTGTACCTGGAGATAAAATCAGGGTACGACAGAGGTCTGCCTGACAAATCATAAAAATCACGGACATAAAGTACATTTGAATTATAACAATTTTTGTACCAGACAATATCATTATTAATCTTAATAAAGCTATTGTTCCATACAATCTGGTCAGCAAAGTTTGATACTGGCTTTTCAAAGGTAAGATCGCTCCAGGCACTACAACAATCAACAATAAAATCGTTCTTAACCTTCTTTACAATATCTTTACCTCTAAAATTACAGCTGAATAGAAAACTCTTACCGACAGTTCTTAAATAATAATCAAAAAGAACTTTCCAATGTCCTGTAGTATGATCTGTGTACCTTTTGATCCAGGAGATTTTCAAACTTTTCATAAACTCATGAACATTGATCATATTTAACCCACCTTCGATGTAAGGTTGCATTAATATCTTCCTCTTAATCCTTTCCCCCTTTCCTCCCCAAATAAAATTAAATAGAACTCGATTCAAGTCCCTAAGAAAGGATTCAGGGGGATTAGGCAACACCGATAACAAGAAAACAAATTGTGAAAGGGCCAGACTTTTTAAAATAACAATCTTTCCATAGAATGTGAGATCTCTGGACGACCACATGTTTAAAATACATTTAAGGCGGGACAATTTGGGTTGATAGTTTAACGGGAAGAGGTCATCTCCTTCACTTGATATTGTTATACCATGTACCCTAATAGGGCCATATGTAACAGGAATATTACAGATGTTTCGACCCTGACCTCTGTTGTTAGCAGTGCCTATGGGAAAAATTTTGGACTTGTCGAAATTAACTTTGAGTCCTGAAACTTGTTTAAAATCAGATAAAATCTCCACCACCCTTCTTATAGAATCGTCACTATTATCAAAGAAAATTGTAGTGTCATCTGCGTACAGGGACACTTTGATGTTGATATTCCCTACGGTATAACCAGTGAAGGCATGATCAGCACGTAGTTTTAATGCTAGAGTTTCAGCACACAAGAGGAAAAGATAGGGACTTAACGGGCACCCCTGACGAACGCCCCTTTTTACCGGAAATGAAACTGTGGAGACCCCGTGATTCAAAACACAAGCAGAACAATTTGCGTTAAATGTCTTAACCCATCGGATAATGCTTTCCCCGAAATTAAATACGTGAAGAGTATTACATACAAAGTTCCAACAAATACTATCGAAAGCCTTTTCAAAATCAACAAACATAATATAGCCAGGCCTATTTTCCACTTTAGCATACTCTATAATATCCAAAATCAAACGAATATTTTCACCTATGTATCGGCCTTTGAGAAATCCCGTTTGATCCCGATGAATTAAAGTTGGCAAAAATACCTTCAGCCGAGCAGAGATACAAGCAGCGGCAATTTTATAATCTACGTTTAATAGCGATATTGGTCGCCAATTTTTAATATACCTAGTGTCTTTGCCATCCTTGGGGAGCAGAGTAATGACTGCTCTGCCTTGCTCTGATGAAAGTTTTCCAACTAGGTAACCCGAATTTAGTGACATTAGAAGATACGGTTTAATTTCTGACCAAAAACACTTGTAGAATTCTACTGGTAATCCATCACTTCCCGGGACCTTGCCACTTGGCATACATTTAAGAACGTTCCAGCATTCCTCTTCAGTTAAAAAACCACCACAAGAATTCTTAGACTCATCATCCAACCGAGGGATGTTGAGTGTATTAGTAAAAGTGTCAAAAGGGACAGTATCATCAACACGTGCTGAATATAAATTTGCATAAAATGACTGCATACACTTTAAAATTGCATTGTGATTAGTTACTTCAGTTCCATTTTCATTAAATAGGACATTCACAGATTTTCTTTCATTATTTCGTTTTTCTAAATTTAAAAAGTACTGTGTATTACGTTCCCCCTTTTCCACCCATCTAGCTCTTGAACGGATAATGATGCCATCAATCTTAGCTTCATAAATATCTTCAAGACACTGCTTGGCAGTAGAAATTTGGGTCTTCAGGGCAGGGGTGGGTCTAGAGTTATACTCCCTTTCCAGAGAAGCAATAGACCTCTGGATTGATTTCTCATACTCACGAAGAAATCGGGACTTTTCCTTTGAATACTTCATAGCCCAGGAACGTATAAGAAATTTCAGATACTCCCAAAATTGCTGTGGGGTTTGCGTGTTAATATCCCAATTCGTCGATACATCGGAAATTAGTTTTCGTATTCCTTCGACAAATTCCACGTCTTTCAAGAGTGAGACATTTAGTTTCCAAAAACCACTACCTCTTTTAACAGCCGACGTACGTAACTTAATGATTACAGCATTGTGATCAGATTGGATAGCTGACAAAGTATAGCAATCATGACAGTGGGCAAGTAAATGAGCAGATGTAAGAAAAAAGTCTAGTCTGCAACTAAGACCGCTTGTAATATTTGAAAACCATGTAGAGAGACACTTCTTTGGATTACGCATCCTAAAGACATCAACTAAATTTAGACCCTGCATACAATCTAAAAGCACTTCTCTAGCTCTGAAATTGTTTCGCTTTAAGCCCCCTACTTTATCGAGTTCAAGATCCAGAACGAGATTAAAGTCACCTCCCCAAACAATGTTTGTACAACTGAAGTTAGATCCTAAGAGTGTGTACACTTCCCTATAAAAGGACGGGTCGTCCACATTAGGGGCATATACGTTAACCGTAGTATATATAGTATCGTCAATATCTACATCAGCAATGATATATCGGCCCTTGCAATCTACGATATGCTTTACAAGTGTAAAGTTGAGAGAAGGTTTAAATAAAATA